>NW_019379968.1:1641566-1677886 GCF_000648655.2 Copidosoma floridanum
CTCGCACGTCGAGCGCGATTGCTCGACGAGCTCGCGGCGCGAAAACGCAGACCGGGCAGACTTACGCGGGCTAATCGAGGGCCGCTGCCCTTTACAATAAAACGGTCGCCTAAGGACCGGTACTCACGGTCGCAGGTAGTGACGACTCTCTGAGTCTCGAAGGAGCTGTCGTGCCAACGCTGGGGCCAGTAGGCGTCCCTACTGGCAGTGTCTGGAAGTCGAGGTCACTGACGCTAGCCTCGCGTTAACCCTCTGGCTGGGGGAGCCTTCCGCCTCTCGTGGAACTCGGGGTCGCCTGCTTTCTCAGCAGCCTCCAGCACATACTTAGTATTCTCTGGACGTCGCACCCAAAGTCACCAAAGAAAACACTTCTCGCGTGCCAAAAATTTATCGCGCAAAGAAAAAAAAATAGATCACGAGAGTCGTACTCAAAATTCTACGCTTCTCGCGCGCTCGCTTGCCCAAGCTAATCTGTCTCTGCTTGCTTCCTTTCCTGGCTTTCCTCTCTTTTCCCTTACCCCTACTTTCCCACTTAGGTCCCTTGAACTCTTTTTCCTCCTTTCTCTACCTGCCCTAGCGTACTAACGTGGCCTAACGGTGGGGCACCGTTACAATACACACACACACACACACATACACTAGTGGGGCTCCATTGCCCTGCGCGCTTCGCGTGCTAACCCCCATAATCACTTGTTATTTCGTGCTTCTTTAGGTGATAACAAATATATTTACATAAAAGAAATATTTTAGAAAATATGAAAAAAAATTATCTAGGGGGTGGTAGAGGTTGTGGAGACGGTAGGGAGTCTAAAAAAAATTAAGCTTAGCTAAAATAAGGGAGAAGAGGACGGAAGTTTACCTTATTTTGTGGAGAAGCTGTGGAGGGGCGGTATGGTGTCGACGGAGTTCGGTAGGGGTTTTGTGTGGAATGCTCCACACAAACAACTATATAATATAGGTACATACATGTTTACGAAAGGTGATTCATGTGCACCTTTCGTGCTTTGAAGATATATACTAATAAAATTAGAACTTAATACGTACTGTCCACATACGGACGATTTTGATCGTGTAACCGCTGGGATATTTTTTTTAATAATATTCTTTCAAGTCTCTATGAAGCAATATATAATAACTAGTGAGGATGTTTCCACAGGCTTTGCAAGATAATCCTCAATCGTAAAGATATAACAATAACTTTACATTGGTTACGTTTGTTTTTATATTTGAAGAAATATCTTTTAATAACGAAATAACTTATCGTATATCAATTTAATTATTGATCAAAAGAAAATAATCTATACTATTTGCTACTAAGACAAAGAAATTTTTTTTATAGACCGTTCTGAAGAATCAGAAAAAAACTTATTTATGGAAGACAATCACTGACTACCTTATTTCTCGATGTAAGCAATCTGTTTTAATAGCTCGGACTAGCATAGCAACAGTATTTATTTCAAACGGTATGACAATTCATAAAACTTTTAGACTATAGTTCGACTAAAAAAAATATAGAGATAACGTTCCCAAATTTTAAATCGATGAAAAAAATTAAGAAAAGCTGAAATTAACTATCGCATGTGGATATTTACGTCCAATTCTTCTAGTCAGCAAAAACTGCGTTATAATAAAAGAACTACAAAATTATCCTTATAAATTGAATTTCAAAATTTTAAATTACAAATTCATCATTGCATTTATAATGAGTAATTTCAGGAATTATCATGAAAAATTAAAAAAGAAATACAAATTGATTTTTCTAAGAAATTGGAAATCGAGTAATGTATTATCTAAAATACTTACAAGTAAACCTACTCAAGTGTCACTCACCGATTTTGATGAAACTTTACATAGTGGTAGATAATCAGAAAATAAATGACACGTGTTCTTTTTATCGTCGGAAAACGGTTCCTAAGAGGTGAAATCTACCCTTAAGTTTTCACCCTTAAACACACGTTTTCTGTAACATTTTTTGCCTGTTACATAACATATGCAATTAACAGATATTTGTATTTTTCTGAAAACAACCCCTTTTAAGGGTAAACTACCCCTATTTAAAATACATTACTTGAGCCGTTTAAGACAACAAGTTAAACATAAAAATTGATTTACGGGGGTTTTCCGGGTCGCTGATTGCGTATTCGTTGTTAGATTTTGGAAATTAAAAATGATAAATTCAATATGGCAGAACAAAGATAAGAATTTAACACATCAAGGACAGGGAGGGATTAGAAATTAGAATTTTTAACTAATAATTTCAACTTTAGCTAACGATAAGTGAGGAACTGGCAAGAAAAATTATACGTATCTTATATCAATAGAAAAATATCGTTTCTTTAATAACCAAGGATGATTTTTTATTATTTCTTATACTGATTACAATAATGAGGTATATTTTTATTCACTTCTACTGCAAAGAAGTGTTGTATGTACAATGATACAGTGTACCATGAGCATTTCATGTTTTCGATCTCGTCACACAACATACAGTTTATACCAGTGTTTTTGAAACAAAAATCAACGGGTGTTTCAAAAGGACCTGGCTTATATAAAATGTAACCGCTCTTCCACCATGCATATTTAAACACGTTTATAAATCGAGGAGAAGAGAACTGATTGTGGATAAGCAACTTTTCAGAATATTGTTCTTTAAGTGCAAGTCAATATTGTAATCATACAAAAGGATGAGATCTGAAAATTTTTTTATAAAGTTTCCAGGGTTTGAAAGTGTATACATCAAGTGGGTGTTTAAGACCAGTTGTTCCAGCCGGTATAGTGAGAACTTTTATTTTTTTATCGTTTTTTTTTTTAATGTTCATAAATACCTTCACTTTTTAATCCATCCAAGAGTCTAGGCTCAAAATCGATATCTTACTAAATGTCGGTATAATTACCTTTTTGAACTATTCAGTGACTACATCAGAGGTTAATTTTCCCGATTTGGAGAGGTAAACGACAATATTCTCAGATCGATCTATGTTTTTCTCTACTATTGGTCCGAACTTACCATATGTCTCTTGCAGCATAATGAGTAAGGGTGACTTTAACTCACCATCTGCATGTATTAAAGGTTGGATTGTATAACTGTGTGTTAAAGACGTTGACGATTGCGCGACACATTCAATCTTTAAAGCACCCTTCACTGAAAGTGTACGACCTGCATGTATTTCTCAATTAAAACCTGATTGATTGGTGTTGTACACATTTGCTGCTCCGATTCGCAATATCTCCAATTTCACATACCCTACAAATTTAGAAGAACTTTCTCGAAGTTAAGCTTTATTTAATAGTTGCTTTTACGTCACAAATTTGTTAATTTTTCTAGATACGATTTGATGTCGTATTTTGAATGTATGCAACCATTTAGACCATGCTTTAAATAAATCAGCGTACATTAGTTTTGTTAATAAAATAACAGATTAGAATTTTATATATAGTTATTTTTCAGTTACAAATAATTTTAAATATCAGTCTACACTTTAGTGATTATATATAAATTTGAGTAGTTTCTGATTATGAATGACTCAGTAAACATTGATGTAAAGTTGTCCATTAAACAGTTTTACAGAAAAAAAGCTTCCGTACGTTTTAAAATAAAAGTAAAGTAAGAAAAAGAAATAAAAGGAAATAGCAAAGACATTTTGAAAGGAGATATTGTTCAATAAACTACGAAGTAACAAATGAGGTTTTTATAAAAAAACATTTCTTATTTATTTTGTATTTACCAAGAGAATTCATAAATAAATTACTAAAAAGTATGAAAATCAGTTAAAAATTTCAACTTCTAATCCCTCGTTGTCCTTGATGTGTTGAATTCTTATCTTTATTGTTCAAAAGGGGTTGTTTTCACAAAAATACAAATATCCGTTTACTAAACATGTTATGTAACATGCAAAAACATTTTTTTGGTTAATTTTCAACGAATTACAGAATTTTTAGAAAAAGACCTTACCATAAAAAACATAATTTCAACCCTGCTGTAAGCTTTAGTCAAGAAAGAGTTTACTTAAAAAACTTACCGGTCTTTTTTAGTGCAATCGGACGTCGAACTACCTTGCCAACAAATACATTAGAACTTAACAAAATTGACAGAAAACAGCCTTTAGGGTCACAAAAGTCGCAAGAGGGTGAATTGGAAGGAAAAATTCAAATGTATCTAATAAATACAATTTTAGGCGTCAAGAAACTGACGCAGAAAATTTATCGAGATTGGAACAGCAGCGTCAAAATCGACAAATAAAGAATCCATTACGTGAGAGATCAGCTTTTCATTGTACCCTCACAGTAATCTCTCATATCTTTAAAGATCTAAATTCAGGTTTTTAAATAAGAAGATAATGTATTGGTATTTTTGTGGCAATAAAAAATGTAGAGATTAAGCTCCAGGACTTTGTTGCTCTGGTAACAAAGTTGTGAGATAACAGAAAAAAAAATTTTTTTAATATATGTTTTTGGGAGTTTAAAATCTTAACATCTTAAAAAAAAAATAGCCCTTTTCGAAAATTACACGGGAGAAACTGATAATCAACCACTCTTATGTTCATTAAGAGTGAATCAAGAAGAAACAAAAAAAGAAAGTACCGTCGACTTGGGTTCCGACTCGGTTACTTTTTTTTTTTGTTTCTCCTTGATTCACTCTTAGGTGATTTTACAGTGGCCTGGTTTGCTCGAGCTTTTCTTACACAGCTGAGTCACCGAACTAAGTGTTACATTTGATTAAAGTGCACGCTTTTAACACGTAGCTTAATCACCGAACTAATTCTTACATCCGCTTAAAAGACGCAACAGAACATACTCCCCAACCTCTATAGTTACTTTAGAGCACTTGATGAAAGAGAAAAGGCGAATAGTGTTATGTGCGAGGAGTTTTAATATTCTTGCGTTTAAGGAGGACGCGTCAAGTTGGGGATCCGAACGACCAATTAGAGCTTAACCTAATTACCCTTGACTGACACGAGCACAGTTGTGGTGCAATAATTTCACAGTAATTGATGGTTATAACTGCTGATCTCTCGGATTTTACATTAAGTACAAGTTGCTGTCGAAATTGTGTATGATATTTCTTGTGTACATCCGCAGTAAAAAATGTTGACATTGTTGATTAAATACAATATTTGGTGTACTTGTGCGAATTGATTTTGTAAGATGAGCGTTTTATAAGATTGTTTGAGGCTGAACGTGTAGTTCGAGTTTTGCGACGGTAGCTTATTTCAAATGAAGTAAATTATATGTCACGCGATTGCAGAAGCAGGTGTACTGCTCGATGGTTCGAGATCGCTGAGCTTTTGCTTTTTATAATTTAAAAACAAACTCTGTGTTTACAAAGTAATAAATATTAAGTATATGAAATAGGATATCACACATGACACGACGTATTATTATCATCTCATAAAAACACAAGTTTGCAATAAAATTAGAATTATACATGTAGTCATTATAATAATGCGTTATAAAACAAGACTAACTGTTGAACTTAAAAATCAACCATTATTAATGATAAGTACTTCTCTAACAAAACTAAATTCTAATGTAATCACTTGCGATATGAGTTGTAAAAATATCACTAAACATGATTTTTATGTCACGTTCAGTCATAAAATATATAGTTGGACCTATTTCTAAAAAAAAATATGTATATTCAAACAGTTATTTTACGACATGTATAAGTTAACTAGCAGCCCCCCGTCTCGGCTTCGCCCGAGACTTGCTAAATGGAACACCGTAGTGTGTTGACATGTAATGTGAAACGTTTTCAGTTGAAATTTTACATTTATTCCTGACACTTCTCAGAACAAAAATCTTCTTACTAAAAACATATTTGTTCGAAATCCATACAGTTTATTTGGTCAAATAATAAGCTGTAAAAGTAAAATAAAATATAATTATGCTGAAAAGTATCGTGCGTTCCCTACAACATAAGATAATCGTTGAACATAAGAAGCGGTTGATTATCAGTTTCTCCCGTGTAATTTTCGAAAAGAGCTATTTTTTTTAAAGATGTTAAGATTTTAAACTCCCAAAAACATATATTAAAAAAATTTTTTTTCTGTTATCTCACAAATCTCTTACCAGAGCAACAAAGTCCTAGAGCTTCATCTCTACATTTTTTATCGACACAAAAATACAAAAACATTTTCTATTTGTTTAAAAATTTGAATGATTTAAGAGGTTACTGTGAGGGTACAATAAAAAGCTGATCTCTCACGTAATGGATTCTTTATTTGTCGATTTTGACGCTGCTGTTCCAATCTCGATAAATTTTCTGCGTCAGTTTCTTGACGCCTAAAATTGTATTCATTAGATACATTTAAAGTTTTCCTTCCAATTCCCCCTCTTGCGACTTTTGTGACCCTAAAGGCTGTTTTCTGTCAATTTTGTTAAGTTCTAATATATTTATTGGCAAGGTAGTTCGACGTCCGATTGCCCTAAAAAAGACCGGTAAGTTTTTTAAGTAAACTCGTTCTTGACTAAAGTTTACAGCAAATGTGACTGCCTGGATACCTCAAGGTGATCTTCTCAGACCTGCTGTTAAAGACCCAGACTGATCGGGAGAAAAATTACAAAGTCCGAAGCATTAGGGCTAGTTGCAGTGCTCTTTCCCAACGTCTCCTGGCATAACGTCGAAGACGTTGGTGTCTGAAGCACATTTTTTTTGCAGACGTTTTGATGATCTTAGGTGGAGAGATTAGTAGAGATTGGTTCGTAATGCTTGCCCGTTGGAGACTCTCGTTGGCTCAAGCTGTTAAGTTCGCCCAGCGCAGACCTTGGAGAGGATCGGTGATTCCTGGTTACATGCTTAGAGTCGAGGGGGTAATATAGGGTCATCGGTCACCAGGGTTCCCAGCCTTGCGACGAACAACTTTGCTCGTGATGTCAGCCAGTGAATGACTGACTTGGTTTAATAGTGGCCGGCTTTACGTAGTCTTTTAGTCGACGAATAATGTTTCCGGAAATGGTAGTAAGAATGTATTTGTTGGCACGGTTTGAACTTAAGGGGCCCTTAATACAACCGATGAGATTGAAGGTTAAGTAATGAACGTTAATACTTATATTGGCCCTGAAAAAGGCCAGTGATGAAATTTCTAGTTATTCCTTATTATTATGCTTGATGATGGAGAGCCAGCTGTAGGTAGCTTGACTCTTACCCTTGGAGTCTCTGTGTACGTAGACCGTACATGAGGAAGATAAGCCGCTGATCGAAATATATCTCGTCTTCAGGTCGTTGCCCGAATAACCACCGCTTATCGTTAGTCGGGAAAGTGGACCTGGAGAATACCTTCTCTGTAGGTATACCGTTGGAACGACCACTAAGAAGTTGGCAGTTGTGGCTGCTCGTACTCATTAGGGCTGTCTTCCCTGGCTTATATTTGTAGTAAAGAATTCTCTGACGGCACCAGGCCAGATTGTGGTACGGCCACATAACTCTGAAGTGTCGGAGCAGGATGTGCTCTGGCTAGACACGTCGCCTGGTACTCCACCGGAGACGTTGTCGGTTAGAACAAATTTTTCATTAGTGGCACTCATCAATCCTGAAGGTTCCAGGTGATTGTGAAGACCTAGATCACTTCCCCTTCGGAGAAGAGCGTCATCGGTATCCGGAATACCAGGCTGCACGACTCCAGCTACATTCTCAATGCAGCTTGATGAACTGCCAGTCGACGATTGCAAAAAAATCTGCGACGCTCCGGCGTATTATAACCACACTTATTTTATTCTGTTGCAGGTAGCTTCAATTTTATGTCGACGCCACCTAGCGGATTCTACTGAACTAAAGTGAAAAGCTGGCGTATTTTTCGCTATTGTTATTTAATTTTTCAAGATAAAAACCATACTAAAACCATCTAGGAAGTGTCAAGGATCGGTATACAAAATTTCAGCAAAATCGGTTTAGTAGTTTTCGCGGTTAGCGATTACAACGGTTTTAGCGACTTTGCTTTATATATTAGTAAGAAAGAGTTAAATAAAAGACAGCATGCTTTTTAATTTGGATACATGATATTATGAAACAAATGTCGAGATTTATTGTAAAAATTTTATACCTTTAACAATTTTTACAAATTCAGTTTTAAGATGGGATGAAATAGTTTCGTTTTATTATGGTTTTATAAGGCTCTGTAGAATGAAATAAAAACAAACCGCCGTAAAGCGAAAACTTTTACGATCTTTATTATTCCGTAAGTATAATTTAAATTTACACTTATATTAGTATCTTATCATATAAGATAAAAATTCATGATCATATAATTAATTTTAGAGTTATTAACTAATGATTATTTTTATGAATGAATTTAATTTGTTTGCTTTATAAGCGATGTGGAAAGTTGGGGGTCTAAAAAAATGTCTTAAGTCAAAATAACGGAGAAAATGATTTTTTCCTCATTTTTAAGAAAGTAAATTAGGGGAATTAAAGTGAGTTATATATAAGAAGGGAAAATGTGGCGTTATTTTTTTTAATTAAATTTGATTTGCCCCTCCATAACTTTCCACACTTTCAATCTAAAACCTCGATGCCCCTGTGCCTCTCTACTTCCTCCACGCTCCCTCCCCCCTAAATGTATGACGGGGAGTACGAGAGTTATTATAAAATAGCAAATCTGCTATTGAACCCTTTTCTTTGCAACTCTCTAACTTGGCACGGGAGCGGCATGCAAGCGAGTTTAAAAAGAATGCTGTGACGAATGCCAGTGAATGTCCCGTTAAGGTAGTTGGTCAAAAATCGACTTACAACAAATTTTTTTTTAACTTTGGGGATCGCCTTGTTATATCGCTGTACATCATTCATTAAAATTTTGAAAATATTGCCCGTGCCGTTTTTAAGATACAAAGCTTTAAAGTTGGATTCTTTACCATTGGAATTATAGACTCAGCCCGTGAAAAACAGACATTAATTGAATTTTTGTGTGTCTTGCAATGTTTTCAGTATATCTATGTGGTGTTGAAATTTTCCTAACCTTTTTGAACTTTATCAGAATTGTAAAGTATTTCTCGAGATCTATGTGATTTATAAGTTAATTATGCTGTTTCGATGAGAAATTATGTAAATTATGAATAGATTATGTAGCAAATTACTCAATAAACGTTAATTTGATCAGGTATACATATATACATTCACACTAACTACCTGAAGACGTTCATGACACATAGGTTTTTTGGACAGGCTTTATTCACATGAAACATATATTCAAAATAGTATGAAAAATATCGACAAAGAGTTACAAATCGTTTAACTGTACCCTTTTTTTAGATGTTTAATTGAAAAAAACATCGCAATTTAACATGTAACCTTATGGAAACATCACGTACAATTGCATTTACATAATCTGTAGAAATCTCCCAATTTATGTTAGTATAAAATTTTCAAATACATCCACAAGTTGGTTTTTAAAAAAAACTTGAAAAGAGGGGATCAAGTATGCGTAGAAGCATGTATGTTAGTACATCCACACAAGAAATGCAATTGCCAGTGTTTCTGCATACATTTGTGCTCATTTCACCCCTCTGAACTATTCTGCCGGTAACTATGTGAAGAACGTTTGTAAGTCAAAAAATCACCTTAATCACGAATGGTAAAACTGTGAAAGAATAAAACGCAATAAAATTTTTTTAATTAATTATTTAATTTTTTTTTTTTAAGAATTGGTTCAAAGAAAAAGAAATAAAATTCAATAAAACTCTAATTTTGTGCTGTGCTGTGGTGGCGTGGTATGGCGTTATATAGTGTGGTGTGGAGGGGAAATGGAGCGGGGAGGTTGGGTAAGGGAAGTGATAAATTTAATAATAGGTATATCAGGAGGAAGAAGGGGTTATAATCATTCCATGAAGCAACTCCACGAAATTCACGAAATATCAAAAAGTTACTCTAGATCGGCATCTTACTAGAGTAAACATATCCTTAACATCCGGAATAAGGCATTAGCATCTCAAGAATGGCTAAAGCCCTTTAATAACTATAAAGCCGTAACAAAAAAAGATCAAGTACTACGCTCTTTAAGACATTATCAGAAGTTGCACTAGTGAAATTTTCGTCTGAAAATTTTCTAGCAAAAACCAGCTTTCATACGTCGAAGTTTGATTTATGAGGATGCTTAGGTCAGTCTTGGGCACCCCCTGGTTAAAAACCACCAAATAGTCAAGAAAACTAAAGTCTTTCATTCAGTTTCAGCTGTCCTGATCTTAGCTATGAGACTTTGTTCTTCTATTGTGGTACACCTTAACCTATTCGGCTTTAGCTAAATACACCTCATTGAAGCGCGATCTAGAAAAACATCATTGTTCTCTTTTGGAGCACATCAATGGCCCAATCAACAAATAAAGGCCTTAAGTTTAGATACATACACTTATATTATTACAAATACGCTTACTACTACCCCAAGCAAAGCGTATTCACACTTATCACACAGACATTTATACGATGAAGTCGGAAACCAACAACACCAACTTCTAAACAATTACGCATCCACCTACTTTATACACTGTGTACTCAATCATACTAAACACTCACATTTCCACATAATTTTTAATCTTTGTTGCACCATCTCCCACCAATTCACTCGTTCTTTCCCATATCGTGAGCGCCCCTTCTCTCATCCCTTTGAGAGCGAGCTAGCCACTGTTCGTTGACGAGTATTCTCTGATTTTCTTTCTAATTTTGTTTATTAGGCTTCTCGGAGATATAATCTTATAGTTTAATCTCAGGTTAGTTTTTGTTGGTGGATAACAGGATCGTCTGGTAAATTTAATACTGTTCTGGGTTTTATGAACCCATTCGTCTATGTCTTTTTCTTCCTTATCACATGCAAAAAAAAAAAAATCGTAAGATGATACATTCAACTACAGGATTCTTAAATCATTAATCTACTTAGTACTTCAATTTTCTACAGCAATACATGAATTGTTGTTATTGAATAAATTCAAGATTGTCCGGTCATTTTGTGATAAATCAGGATTTTTTCTCTTTTTTCGAGAATGACTTTCTGTAATGAAAATGCAAGCTTCATTCTTTTTATTCTATTGTCAATTTTATAGAAAATAAATAATTTGTTATTTTTACGGATTTTGCAGATGTTTCCATTTTACTTTTTTCATTTATTTTTCTGCATACCCCACCGAAAGTGCTTCTTATCTGCCCTGCTCCAAAACGGATAATCAGTTCTTTCGATGAGGATATGCAAAAAATAGTATATGCACCACGTTCGGAGGTTAAGAAATGCCCTAGATTCCACATTTGGCTTCACTTCGAACGTTTATTCACGCAATATCTGTGACATCCTTAACCTCGGGCAATAGATGCGTAAATCGCTATATTTCCAGAATCAACGGGCAGTTTTTCTTCCACAAATGATCTTTTACAAAATGGAGCCTTTTTTACTATTAATAGACAGCACCAAAAGAAGGCATCCAGTCACTTACCAAATTTAATTGAACATCTCTCAAATACGAATATGTTGTGAGCATTTATATCACTTAAGAGTGAGTTCCATAGTCTCTTGAGGTGAGACAATACTGAATAGTATACATAATTTTCGTTCAGCTAGTTTTAACTATTGCTCTACAGTTCCTAACTGTATGATTGTATTCCTTTAAAAAAAGCAATCTCTGTTTTGCATTTCAAATCGCCGTAAATAACCCTTCATTCAAAGCAACAGTTATTGTACAGATGAAGTTGACCAATGCAATCAAACCGGCCCAAGACCAGTACTGCAACTTTTTAATATCACAAACTGACTGTTGCGTGTTAGGTCTCCAGATCTTAGAACCATGAAGAAGAGATAAAAAGACAAGAAATTTGCATAAGTATACCAATGTCTTAGCATTAGAAAAGTTCTTATAACACCTTTTCAGTGACCTAAACGTTGAGCAGGCAGTGGAGGGTGCACAATTAATTTGCTTTGCAACGGTCCACCTTTGGGCTATGGATGGTGGGGTGTTTTTGGCGAGGTGGGCCGCACAACAAAATAAAATTAATTCGGACAGAGTAGTTGAAGACACAGGTAAATCAATAAAATATTATGATAAAGTGAAATTCCCTTAAATTTTTGATATTCATCGAATACTTGTTAAATAAAAAACAAAAATAAATCGCGTTCCAAAAATTAATTGTCGAGCACTGATTACTGGACTTCATTATTCAGCTAATTAAATAATTTTTCATCATATGTGACTCTCCTTTTTACGAACTAAACAAAAGTTTTGGTTAACAATGTTTTATTTCTTTTTTTTTTTCTAACAATTAACGATTTCTTTGGAATGTTCGTAAAACAGAATCATACATAAAAA
This sequence comes from Copidosoma floridanum, assembly GCF_000648655.2. The sequence goes on from NW_019379968.1 coordinate 1,653,843, forward strand.
TAAAATTAATTATGAAAATCAAAAATCAGTTTTAATGAAGTAATAAAAATAATTTGATCGTACTAAAAGAAAATGAAAACTTTAAAAATGGAATTTTACGTTCATGAATTTATTGCTTGACACAGAAAAAGTTTCGTTAAAACCCCCCTATACAACTATCTCAACTTATTAACCTAAAAAAAATGAACTTGTTTTTATTTTTACAGGCAAAGGTTTACCGATCAATGGTAAGATCCTTGTATTTATTCGGAATCAGCCTAGTTTTCTTTACCACTAAGCTAACAAACTACTATAATGTCAAAACTGACAATGTCAACGCTAATTACTATATAACAATCGAAGATTAGATGCGCAACAGGAAATAATAAGATAAAGTCATACAAAGTTACGACTGCTGTGAATTAAAACAAAATGACTATACAAAAATCCGGAATGCATTTGGGCTGTATTTTCTAGTTTTATATATAAATTAAAAAAACAAATCAAATGAAAAAAAAAGAAAGAAAAACAATGCAGATGAATTACACACGGACAGATAGTAACACTGTAGAAGCCACAACACGAGAAACGTCGTACCGGAAAGAATACCTATAAAAAAAATCGCATCTAGAAAACCTCCATGAATGATAAAGAAAGCAGTTAGCAGATAACCTCTGAGTTAATTAAATAACCGGAGATTTTCATCCATCAACTGAATAATTTCGTGAAGTGAAATCAACGTATACCACTAACCCTCGGCTAATAAGGCAGGTAGATACGACCGCACCAGGTTGACCACAAATTCGAAAGCGTGACCCCAAAACACACCGGAAAGCTTCCCTAAAGCCAAAACACTGCTAACCAGGAAGAAATTAAAGACAAATAAAATAGCACACCGTTGCTGCTGGTCACTGATTTAAGACCACCACTTGGTTGGATCAATTAAGCAACTGAGGACAAATTTGTCTTTCATCTGAACTCATCAATAAATTGATGAGAAAGCGAATCTAGCCAACAAAGGGTACACTTACTATTCTATATAGCGTGCAGAAATCCAATGTGATGATCGTCCCCAGCACGTGACAGCACGGCAGCAGAAAGACAGCACCCAAGTGACGTATAAGTTTTTTTACCGAGTCCACTTCTCGCAGTGTGGCCTACAATCCTCTCCTTTGACTCAACCTTCTGAATATGACTTCTCGAGCCCCTTCTTTCTAGTCTCCCACCGGCTACAAACTCTCTCAACTTAGTTCCTACTCCCAGTCTACTGCTACACGCAGCCGTACGGGATACACGTCTATTCGTCATGAGACGCGTGGGAAAGGTTTTAGTTCCAGTTATTGCCACATTGTAGAATGGCGCTAAATTTCCGCGGTTTTCTTTTGAACTCGTAAAATGGTAAATGTTTTAGTTTCAACCTTATCCACTTTATTTATTTTTATAAGGATTCTTCGGCGCTAGCAATCGCGTCTCATGACGAATTATCAACACAAATTTAAGCGCATTTCCGAATTAATGTTCTGCCGACGCTCTCGTGCACACACACTCATAAGGCACGTCTCATACGTGTACTCTCAGCTTATAAAATTCGAAAGAGCTTTCAAAAATAATCGATTTCTGTAAGAAGGTTTAATAAAATTTCACAATTTTTCAAACTTTGGGAAATCAAGTTTTTTTTCTCTTTTCGTTATTACCTTCTTTCAAAAAATTAAAGCACTTGTCTCTATAAAGTTTTCTTTTGCATGAAGAGTAAACATACTAACTGTGCGGTTTCAAAATTTTTGCGTATATTTTTTTGGTTAATAAATCAAGATGATACGATGATTATTATGCACCCGTCTTGTAGCGAGGGTTGCAACACTTATGGAATTGTTTGATAATGTGCGAACACAATACCATTTGTTTTAAGTTCACTTTTAAACGGATTAATCTCAAGCTCCCTAATTAACTTATATATGAATAATCATTGAACATCAAATTTACCTGTACATTAAAATAAAGTAATATTTAAAATAATAATATTTGAAAAAAAATATAATATGCATGTTTAGAAATAAAGTTTTTAAAAAGGATCAAACATAAAATTGTTTTTCCGTTACATACAATTATAAATTTTTAGAGTTTTAGAATCAATATTCTTACAACGCTACAGAAACGTATCGAAATTCTAAGTTAAAGTGTACCACTTCATTAGAACATGAACGAAATCTCATGAAAACCGCATTGAGACATGACAGTTTCGTTGCCGTGTTTCACTTCAGAAATTTTGACTTTTTGTAATGTAGCTAAAAAAAAAAACGTAAAAAGATTCGATACAAGTTGTTAAGAAATAAGGTTAAGTACGACTGGAAGATTTAGTAAAACAAATATGTATTAAACTACTTAAGGGGTATCTGATGACGGAGATTTGGAAATACAGTGTGGAATTTAAAAAACTGACAAGATCAAGAAATAAAGATTAAAAAGTGAAGATACTGTACAAGGAAACAGTAGTCAAGAACAGCGACTGCAATAAAATAAACTGGCGTGTTCTAATACGAAATTATTTTTGAAAAGATAGTATATAAATTAATGGCATTGTTACGGGGCAAATCTTTAACTTTTAAATGAAAATGTTCAAACATGTGATATCGTGTGAAAGAATCCGAGTATGAAAATATTGCAGATCTGCACATAAAAAATAAATACCAAACGATACTTTAAAGGAACAAACATTAAGCAGTACGTAGGTAAATTTTTCGTTACTTACGGTGCGAGAAATGGTTTGTGCAGCCCGAATCTTCCGTAACTTTAGGTATCCAGGATTTTGACTGACAGCAATACCTAAGTAAACTTGAGTTAAGGAGAAACGTCATTTAATCATTATTTAATACAAAATATAAGAAAAACTTAAAGAAATTTTGTGAAAATCGTGCAAAATTTTTTTGTCTATTGATGACACAGGATGTAACCTTGAAATACGCAGCATTTATTTATTTTTATAATATATAAGCAACTATCAGCTTTTAAAAACACTTTTTTTAAATATCTGGCATGCAAATGAACATGGCAGCTGTGTTTCTTGTACTATTTCTCAGATTATTTGCATTTACAAGTTCTTAATAATTCATACATCTTCCAATTTTTATTGTTCAACCAAACGATTAATACGATCATCACATTTATTCTGAGTGCTCAACTCAGAGTAATAAAAATTGCTCATTTCTCTATAAAAACTTTATTTTTCTAATGAGTTTGTTGTCAAGCTTTTAATACGGATTTTATAGTACCCTTCAAATTTGCAAGGATTATAAGTTAAATTGATACATTATTGTTGTCTTATCTCATAATCTATTAAAGGTAATTTGAACCTTTTAGAGGGCAAGTAAAATTAAAAAAGTATGTAATAATAAGTTATAAATTTGGGACAGTTGGGACAGTTTTAAAAATTTTAAATAAGTTAGGAGTATGCAAACATTTCTGATGCGAATATTATTTTATTACAAAGATTTGACGGATATTTAAAACTTCATTACTTACTATGTAGGAATGGTTTCTAAGTTTTTCCCTAAAATATAATATAATTTTTCTACCTGACACGCTCACTCCCGTAAAAATCCACTGAAATTTCGCACTACTACCCTCACTCCTACCTTCGTCCCTCCTAGTCTTCTTTATTTCATACTGATTGAGAGAGTCAGATAACATAACCAGCTAAAATTAAAAAGTTAATGAAATTTAGATAGAGACTCCATCACAGAGGCATAAAACAAAGCATGAGTAATAAAAGATGTTAAAATATCGATAAACACGTAGTAGAAAATAGTTAAATGGTTTATACTAACCTAATGTGTGAAAAAAAAACCAGAACTATTAATTTAAACATAACTAACTTAAAAACACAGATGCAGGATTAGTTGTATATAGGCTGAGGCACTGTGGCTCAGTCTTAGGATATAAATATATAGACATAGCGATACTAAAACAGGTATAAAGGAAGAATAGATTAAAGGACAGTTTTCCCAACGTATTTATGCTAAGATAAGTATACTTAAAAATTTATTTTCCTAATGTGTTTTTCCAAGTTTGTTTTATACACAAATGTTACCCTAAGAACATATAGTTTCTAAAATTTGGGTTTTTATAATATTATTTATTCGACTATAGAAACTGAGAAAGTAATACTACAATCAACTAAGCAAAGGTAAATAAAATCATTTTCCGCATAATTATGGTATTTTGTGACAATTTCACAAATTTAGTGTCGCAATTATAGCCACTTCTCATCTTGAGCTTTCTGAATTCGTTGTCTAAGTTCAACGATACGTTAGACTGAGTTAAATCAATCATGAACTAGAAAAACTTATTCGCACCCAGTTTTTTTGTGCTGTCTGTTTAAAACGTAATACTGCCCCTTAAAGTTTATTTTGCCATCAAGGCTTGTGGCCAAATTCAGATACTTTGGCACATTGTAAACTAAAACAGAATGGGGTTGTGTATACCAAAACCCGACAGTTTTTAAGAACAGAGTTCCCAAAGTTTTAGAAAATGCGTTTTTCCGGTTTTCAGACATCCATAAGAGTAAAAAATAAAGAGATTTTTATGTGTTACAACACACGAACATAAACTATTAGCCTTCTTTGACAACCTCTTCAAAAGAATATAAAAAAATTAAGCGGCAACATAGTTGTTTGCCCTAAACATTTAGGGTGAGTTTGGAAAATGTTGGTAAAATATCTACTCATTCGAAAAAAGTGTTCGGGAAAAAAAATTTTCCTTAAGCAAATTTTTTGGAAAATAATTTTCTGGGAAAACTTTCTGTGGGACCAACAGCTTGGCAAAACTGACCCCTAACAAATAAATAATCAACATAAGAAATTGCAAGTATAATTTGTTGACAGAGATGATAAGGTACAATAACAAGCCAAGACTTACTTTATTAATAATAATTGTATTAACCGTCATAAGAATAATGCAACGATTTAAGGAAACAGTGAGCTAAGGAAAAAAACAAAAGTATTATCGAATTCAATTTCTAAAAAATTCAGTTAAAAACGAAGGAACTATTTAGAAACATAAAACAGGGAATAATAATCACGATACTTTATAAAAAGTAAGAAAATGTGTATTTCTTACCATAGGTAAAAAGTACAACTTGCGTGCCCGAAGGGTGCAGATGTTGTATGTTTGTGCCTGAGTTGAGAACGACATTTTGTACACCGAAAGCACAAAGTTGTTCTTTAAGCACGATATTTACTTCGTATCCTAGGGCTGCGACAACATTCATAAATTAGTAGTTTTTGTGCCTGGTGGTGGCGCATGTCACCAGGGCAAGCACCAAGCCTAAGGGACCTTCAAAGTAGGGCCTAACAGACTCCTTGTGCTTGGTCTGGTTAGATGGGTACGAGTTGCGAGCTCTATTTTTCCTGGTAAGGGAGTAGTAGACGTCCAAATGTTTAAAAAAAACTTTCAGAGTAGGAAAACGTAGATTTTTGTATCTTTACAACTGTTGCACAATATAACCTAAAAAATTTATAAAAGTAAAAAAATACGGTTTGTGTTACAAAGTTTCGTTCAGAAAAAAATTGTATTTACTAAAAGATCCAATGGATAAAACGAGTTAGATTAGAATTTATTATACCATGTTCTACATCTGGTAATGCAAGTAAGTTTCTACCATTTTTTAAATAAAAATTATAGATTTATTACAAAAAAATATGCGTTACATATTATTCGAAATATTATCCATCATTAGCTACTACTGATTAATGTCTTCATAGCAACATTTAGATACCACGTCGGAAAAACTCTACCTTTTTAACCCATGAATCGACTCAATGCTTAGCTTCTTCGTAAGAAGTGTGCGGTTTTACCAGGATGTCATCTATTAACCGAAAAAATGTATTTTTGACGACTTTCGCAACATGTGGTTGAGCATTGTCATGCTGAAAAATCACTTTGCTATGTCTTTTGGCATATAGTTGTTGTTGATAAGATTTTCTATTGACAGTTTCGTTAGGCTAAAGTAGCTCGTAATTGATTACTCCAAAGCAATCGCACCAGATACACAAAATTTTATCAACTTCACATTAACTTTTTGTCAAAAATATTCGGTTAAGCCGTTCAAATTAGTACATAGCCAGACTTACCCTACGATTTCCTATAAAATGATGTAGGTATGAATCCGCACTTCATCCCCCATCACTATTGAGCAAACCCTTTCAGCGTTCCTCCATGTTGTATGTCTTCAACGTCAAACTCGCCATTTATTTACTTTTGAAACCACTCAAAACAACTTTTCATTTTTCGAGCAGCGTCCCCTTAAACTTTTTCAAGCAACCGGCTCAGCATCAAATTTCTTTTAATAAATAAATGAATCAACACCTCCTGAAAACGATACTTATTTGGCACAAAACTTGACATGTTCCAACGAAATGTAAAAAATGTACGTTGCCAAAACAAATTTAACAGTATTTAAAGGTTATAAGGCTGCCGTGTCTAAACTTTCTTTATGACATTTCACAGATGACAATTTCACAGTGATACTGTAGGTTCATTTCTTAAAAAAAAAGGAAAATCATAAATACTTATATTTGTATTTTTTTTAGGAAATCAAAAAATACTGTAAAAAACTGCTTTTTTATTATTAACGTATTTCTTTCAATTTTCCAGATAATAACTTACTATTTAATCAAAAAGGTATTTCTGTTGAGTAGAAAAAAAAGTATTCGTCAGAATTAGAAACAATTAAGAGTTATCTGATTACCAGTATAATTACGAAAAAAAAACTTTTTTGTAAATTTGTTATTGCCTAGTTTCAGCAGGGCCTACAGGATCTATTCATGGTTTAAATTTTTTGTAATACACAATACCATTATTCGATAAACATAAAAATCATTTAAAATTTTTCACTGAAACAAATCAAAATCAAACTGTTACATTTACAGCATTTCATCATTCCTGTATTACAACATAAGCTAGTTAAAAAATTTATTTTTTGTATTTAAATTCAATTACAATTTTTTTTATTTTCTTGAACTAAATGATGATTTAATATTCTTAATAAAAATAAAAGTTCACATTCGTATATCACTTTGTCAAAAAATATTGCCTTTTTTATCACATAAAATTTGAGTGAAAATGATATTTAAAACTCATCGTTAGATTCATTACGTTACTCTGTTTCTGAGAAATGGTTATTTTTAGCCTCTTGTTCGATGGGGAAATCAGATGTGCTGACCTCATAATCTAGACAGTTCTCTCTCTATTGGCCAATTAACAAATATTTGTACAATTAAGCCATCATTTTTTACCCACATTGGCCATATTTACACCCATTTTCGTATCGGCATGCAATTTTTTGGCAATGCCATTTGGGATCAGATTGTGACAGGTATAAATCAGTACTAAGATGTCATTCCGTGTAGTGTTAGACTAAGATAATGAGTTTAATGGTGAATTTTCAATACCATTTTCACGTAAATTTTATGTAATGAAAAAAGTATTGTTTATAATAAAAAAATTTACGAACGTACACTTGCAATTTTATCCATAAAATAAAACCATTATGTACTACTACCAAAAAAAAAAAAATTCTAACTGCATAAAAACACTGAAAAAAATTTTTTTTTAACTAGCTTACGTTTGATTTATTTATTCCGTTAGCATATATGAATTTAAGAGTTTCTCTGTTAATAAAATGTATTTTAAGTATTAACCGGCAAAATCATTTATATTTTTTATGTTTATTATATATTAATATAATGTCTTACAAAGAATTAAAATCCCGAATGGATCCCGTAAGCCCTACCTAAGCTGGACAGTGGCTAATTTACAGAATGGCGTTTTTTTTTGTCATTTTCCCGTAAATCGGATAATTAATAATTGTTTCTCATATTTTAAATACTTATTTTTTACTCAACAAAGGCTACCTTTTCACTGAATATAAAGTGATTTACTCAATAATTGAAAGAAATACGTGTTTTAGCAGTAAGTGCAATATCAGAATAGTTTTAGGTGTGCGAGTTTCATGTGCGTGTTATTCTGATATTTTTATTCGTGTGTATGTATGAATTTTGATAGAATAGAAGCAGACCATCTAGTATGGATGGAAGTACGTGGTAGTAACAATATCTGTATAAACAATAATTGCGATGTGAGTATTGATGACATAGCCAGTATAAATTTAAGGGGAGTTAATTGAATTTCTAATATGATGTCTATGATGATCGAGGAAAATAAAAGATGTGATGCGACTATTGAAAATTTCATCAGCAGATTAGAAACAAATACAGCCGAAAGGACACTCAAAAACAATGCGAGAGCAGTGCAACTTTTTCAAATGATGCCAGACTTAGGTAAAAGTATCGGAAAGCTCTCTGGTAACAAATCAACTGTACAAGCGCATGATAAGATCGGTTACATAGAAAGTTAATGTTTGCTACATGGTTGGCCCGATCATATTGCGGTCGAGACGACACGTATACTTTCAAATGGTGAAGAAAACGATTGGTTCTGTCAATTCGTACCAAAGACGTACTGAATTAATCATTTGGAAAGCCTTTAGAATAGCTTTTCGAGTAATCTTCGTACGAGAGGATAGTGTCAAAGCGCGTTGGAAAAAATGACTGAAAGAATACAGCAGCGAAATAAACCGTTACAGAAGTACATGCTTTTCAAGGATAAATCATGAGAGGAGTTAAAACAAGACTTTATAAATACTAAAGAACAAATTTTAGTCAGTTTATGGTCAAGAGATTTAATTAACGCTATGTCAGCTTGCACTCATTTAAGGACGTTGCCTACTTATTGAAAATAATTAAAGAAGTCGATGAAAATCGAGTATATGAATATTAAGAGCGTCTAGAATACAGACGTTTTTAAAAAAAATACGTTATAATACTAATTATTGAGAAATGTTACAATGAAAATGCAATGGTTAACACGTACTCTTACGGGACAGCTGTAAATTTTTGATTAAAAAGTGTGATGGAAATCATACAGGACAACAAAATTTGAGGTGTAGAGAGAATAAAGTGTGAGAAACAATTATGAAAAGTTTCAACTGTTGATAGTTGATATGATTAATATTACGTAAATATTTGTGATAGAATAATAAAAATAATATAAATCAAAAACATGTAGCAACGTTGCATCTACAGCCAGCAGAAGCTACAACTTGGAGCTGTAGTGTCACTTGGCGGTATTTTAAAAAAGTCAAAGGATGTGTCTGATTACATGAAGTACCTACTTTTCGAAACATATCTACTGCAACGGTCCACTTTTTCGTGGGTGGCACGAGGGTTATCGTGGGTCGTGCAATAAAATACAATTACGGGAGACAGAGGAGTTCAAGATAGATGCAACTAAATAATACTTAGAGTCAAAGTGAATTTTAATTAAATTTTAATATTTATTTAAATTCTAAAAGAAAACAAAAATAAGACAAACAAAAGAAAGGAATATGAATCACGTTTTTGAGTTTAGTGTAAAACTCTAATTACTAGTATTGATGATTTCAATGAATCAAAAAACATTTTTTGGTATTTAAATNAGCTCCATAAATTTTTGTAAAAAAAAAAAAATTTTAGTCAGATGGTTATTATTTGCTCGCATAAGCACTTATTAAATAATGTACCATAAAGAATGACATTCGGTCGACTTATAACCGCATGAAATAAAATTTGATGCCAAAAAAAAATAAAAAAGACCCACTATTCGGGTTTAACCACGTTACGTTAAACAAATGAACGATATAAAATTAACAGAAAAAGAATTTTAAGAAAGTAATGCTCTACACATAACGAATTTCGCAGAATACTCCCCATACATTCCCAACCCAACTTCATAACCTTCGCCGGACAAAGTTGTTTTCCCTACTACTAAGCTTACAAACTACTTTAAAATAGAAATCAATAATGGAACGCTTTTTATAGTAGAATGCGTGATATTTCATATTTATAATGGGAAATAGTATGATATAATCGTCAATTCAAGAGAGATATACATAATAATACGCAGACTTAGAATACACTCGGGCTTAATTCTCTACTTTTTTCTTTATAAACCAAAATTCAAAAATTAGAAACAAAAATAAAAAAAAATATAGATATTTCATACACGTACAGGTAATACTATTGCGCGGCCTGCAACACGAGAACGTCGTCCACACGATCAAAGACCACACAAATGTAATTTCCAATGTATTTCCAACAATAAAAAGCCGGGGATTTTTACCTACCAACTAAATGATCTCACGAAGTGAGAGCAACCCTTGTCATTCACCTTTTAAAAAGAAAACATACTTAGATCCCACCCACAAATCAAATAAGAATTCCAGGAGAAATGCGACACCAGAAAGAAAAAATACAAGGAAACACTAGAAAACCTCCTCCAAGCAAAACCACTGCGCACCGAGAAACTTAGCACAAGAAAATAGCTTTCCTTCGTTACTGGTCGCCGACTCAGGGCAACCACTTGGTTGGGTCAATTAGGCAACCATGCACAGTTTCTGTCCCTTGTCGGAACTCATCAACAAATGTTGATGAGAAGACGATACCAGAATATGAAGGGAGCACTTACTATTTTTTAATCGTACAGCAACGTGTAGTGATGACGTTAGCTTCGTCTGGAAGATTTCCGGTGGCAGGCAAGAAGCACTGGAGGTGTGTTGACGCCACCCGGACCCTTGGTATTCATGTGTCATCCCCTTGAGGCTACCAATTCAAACTGCCTACCCGATTTCTCCTTTCGGACCTTGGGTCCTCTCATAAGAAGCGATTCCCCGAGACTACTCTCCTGAGCCCTTTGCTCCGAGCTCTCTCAAGTGAGTCCCTTCTCCCGACCGCTAAACACCACCGCAGCTATTGCACGTCCATTGTCGAACCGAGGCTTCGCGCATTCCCCAAAACAATTCGTCTCTCTACGTTCTCGTGCACACACACACATAAAGCACCCCCTAGACGTGTACTCTCACTAACTTTCCAGTGATATTTTTGTTTAGGCGTAAAAACACAAACACATCACATGTATGTACATATATGTAGGTACACGAGACACTAAGCTGAGAACAGAAGCAGACAACGTTAAATGTAGATAATATACATATATTACAATTAATATGCGAGGTTACCAGCCATCGACTTGTCGTCGATAACGTAGCTAGATACTAAAAATAAAAAAAAAAGAAAGTAGGCAACGTTCTTAAATATTATAATCTATTATGTAATATATAACACTATGGGTCAACTTCAAAACGGAAATTAGAATATTACGTTCCATGGACCTTGAAGATATAATGTATCGAATATGTCTATCACAGCAAGCACCTTCATGCCCTCAACTTTTGCTTTGCCAGATTCTAACTTCGTGTTTACAGCAACGGCTGGAGAGATCTTGGCCTTACATGAAAAATAACTACAGTGTACCACCAATAATAAAGAAATACGATGTTACAATTGCTTACTTGTGGAGCATTATTCACGAGAATACCCATTACCATGACAAAAACCCTATCGCACTTTATGTGAAATAATTGGTTACGTACGCAGCTGATGTACTAATAATGCAAGAGATGCAAACATCAATTTTGAAAAACCTAATGTCAACCCAGCACTTATAAAACATTTAAAGGAGGCGAGGGCTGTGTAAGAGACATCAAAACGAACACTTTTATTAATACGGGGAGTTCGGATTGTTTGTTAACAGCGAGTGTCGTGTTATTTAATCAATGGTCAATGGTATATCATGCATACGAGTTAGGTAGTTTTGCGCCAGAAACTTTTAAAACCTTATCACGGGGATAAGTATTAGCCACCGTAAAAGTCGAGATGCTACTGTGTCAAATATTTTGGTGCGTATCGGATCATGTGCTCATCATATGTACATCTTTGTTAATCCCCTCGAATAAGTTATCGCAAAGAAGGTAATACGCTGATCTATACTCAAGAACGCAGTGAAAAGTGCGTATTAGAAAAAAAAAGTCACAACAAATCGCTGACTTGATATCAATTTCACCGATGACCATTAATTTTTTAAATTTATTGTCATCTGCAGGACCAGCGACTTTATCCGCAATTAATATAGGTCATCAGGAAATGTCATTATTAGCAGGCAAAACCATTAAGAAAGCAACATTAGAAGCCCTACTAGAGACCCCCCATGTAACATGCGCTAGTTACTAAGGAAGGTCTACACGTAGTCGAACATCAGCCAAGTGAATTAATAAATGACTTAGTGTGTATAATTAATTAGTATCGTGATTACGTAGCGATATCGATTGGAGAGTTATATCAAACTAAAGACAAGGAATTTGAGATTACGCTAAAATAAAACGCGATACCATTTAATTACAAACCTTACAAGGCAAGTAAATAGGAGAGTGAGTCAATTCATTGTATAATAAGTCAGTGACAAGCTCTAAGTACAGGACGAGATACAGACTCACGTTACGCTAGCCCCACATTTTTTGTTAAAAAGAAAAACAGCTAAGAACACTTAGTGGTATTTTTTCGCAAGTTAAATGCACGGATAAGTAGCCCACGGATAAACCCTTTCCGTTATCCAACATCGATGAACACCTAACGGAAATGAAAGATAACACCTAGTTCGTTAAATTATATTACACGCACGGATATTTACAACTAAAATTAATGTTCGGGTTGATGAATGCTCCAGAGTGTTTTTCAAAAGTTAAAAAAAAAAAAACAATAAATAAAAAAAAAAGTAGTGCCACTACAAAATTTATCAGTATTGAGTTTTCTTGATAATATTTTTATTTCAGGAATCTTGCGAAGAATTGCAAACTAAATTAATCCTTGTTCTTGAAGCGTTGCTGAAAAGCCGAACTCACTCTTAAATTAGAAAAACGTTATTTTTTGTACAGTTTAGTGACGTATTTGAGATTTGAAATTTCGAGTCAGGGCATAGCTCCCAGAGAATGAAAGGTAATAGCAATAAAAAAAATTTCCTACATTACGGAATGAACAGAAAGTGCGTCAATTTTTAGGATTAGACCGATTTTTCCGATGTTTCGTACGTGATTATGTTACTATGACGTACCCGTAACACCGACTATTAAAAGCTGAGCAAAAATTCGTAAGAGAGTCCGACGAAATGGCTGTGTTTGATAAATTAGAGACAGCATTGACAAGTAAACTAGTACTCCAGCCGTTTTCTAGCGAAAGATATACAAAACTACATACGGACGTTAGCTGTCGTGGCTTTGGAGGTATTCAACTTCAACGTCATGGGGATAATAAAATACACTCTGTTATGCTGTTAGAAGCGTACCACACTGAAAAAAAGGGACAGGGTTAGCTGGACTGTGCCGCCACTCTGACTGTGGTGGCCCTATCAGGCATTTACAAGCTACGTCTGACTAGGAGCCAAGCAGATTCTGCTTGGCAGAGTATGACGGAGCCATTTTTCTTCTTTCTCCTACGCCGAGATACGCTCTAAAAGGGGAGATTCATAATACCTATTATAAGACTAATCAAGACCCGGATCTGGTCCGTTATTTTGCTTTATGTGTGAGAAATCGGAGGGAAGACATAGCGCCGAAGGAAAGCTAAAGAAGTCCTAGTATATATCTACCTATGTAATTGGGTATTACCGCGCCATTGTACTAATCCAGTATTGCTTCATCGACGAGGAGTGTATGTATACCTATGTATTTGTATTAAGCGTATGTACTACTAGTGGCCCCCCGTCTCGGCTTCGCCCGAGACTTAATAAATGAAACACCGTAGTGTGTTGACATGTAATGTGAAATGTTTACAGTTAGAAATTGCATTGGCCCGCGCGCGAAGCAGAGCTCGAAAGAACTTCACGTTTTTCGGTGGTCAGCAGAATGAGCGTTTCGAAGGAAAAACAGAAAGAGAGGAAAATCTAGTCACTAAGGGACCTGTATCAGCTACCCCCAACCTTGTGCCACAGTCGCGATCAAGGGCCATCACCGCTGACCTCCAGTGCAAGGACCCGTTGCGGAACGACCGTCAGAGCGTAGGCAGCGACAAAGTCACCATCGCCGAAGGTTGTCTAGAGATTGGGACGAGGAAGATAAACCCCGAGGTGAAGTAGCGTGTAGTGTTATCGCGAGAAATTGTGCGTGGAAGTGTGCGTATGTGTGTCAGCCGCGCATAGACAGGACGAGCTGCAGGAGCTGGCTCCTGGGATCGCGAATAAAAGAGATCGGTAGAGCAAGAGAGAGAGAAAAAGAGAAGCGTGATCGTCGCATATCGTGCCATGTGCGTAGCGCCGGATCGCGTCAAGATTTCCGGGCGTAGACGCCCACGTATATGTTCTGGTATTGAATAAAGTGACAGTCTTGATTAACTAAATTCCGCCTCGTTATCTATTGCATGCCGTTGCCGGACAGTGTCATCTTTTTCAGGTCGTGTGAATTGTTTCTCCCTTGGAGAGCAGCCTGCTTTCCAATGGGCTACCCTCGGCAGGACCTCCTCTGGGAGAGGAGTTGAAGAGCCAAGCCATGAGCGTCGGAATCGTCGAGACATAAGTTTTCGCATTACAGGTGCAGAGTCGTAATCAACGGGTTCGTGTATGTGTCTTTGTACGTTGCTTTGGGACCGCCCTGGCCGTGCCCCAAGTGTCTCAGGGCGCGAAAACGCAACGTCACAAGAGTTAAGCGAGCGTGACTGGTCACAAAACAAGCGAAAGATGCTGCACACGAACAGATTAATGCCATGATTGTTTTCGTACCTATATTAATGATTTGTTGTCGTGACAAATAATCGTCATGGATGATTTTGTAAAGCTATTACTACGCCAGTGGAATTTAGAGAAATTTTATGAAAGATTCGAAGGTAAGCTAATGTCGATGCATGTGCAAGTGTTCAGGTAAATTGCTTCTTTAAATACAAATATATTAATTTGTTAATTTAAGTCACTCATATGTACTTGTTGTCTCAAAACTTAGGGACTTTCAATCTATTAGTATATTTCAAAAGCACATTGGACGTTACATAATAAAAGTACGATTCTATACCGATATGAACTATAATTGTCGTGTAATTAAACTGAAGGCAGGATCAATGAAAAAATGAATATGTAAAAAATGCTTTTGGAATCTCACCAGTTCTTTTTAAGCTTAGCTATATTCACTAGAAGTATGTTAGTATTTGAGTGCGTAAGATGGATAATAATTTTTTTCAGATGCAGGAATTGATGAGTGTGTTTTTTATTCTGGATACAAAATAAATTATTGATATTCTACCTGAAACGAAAGAGTGTGGGTTTCGAAAAAAGTTTGAAGTAGGATTTCATGCATGGAAAAAATCATTAACTGATAAATGTGATTCTACAAACCGTACTCATTCAATCGAGTCCCCATCTCCAATTTTCCATCTCTCTTATCTAATTGCACAAAACAACTTAATACTTGGAACTGAAGGCAATGCATTATTTGGAATTTTGCCAACTGAAGAGACCGTCCAACCACATAATTCACTTTTAAATTTCCAAGAAGTCTATTTCATATTAAGCTTGCATAAAAATTTAGTAACACAATCTTATTTCTTTGTTAATTATTTTGAAGAAGCTGGGAAGATGTTGTGTGCAAAGCAGTTACTTGAAAGTACTACCAGAGAAAAGTATGTTTTGGCATTGCACTCAAAAACATTAAAAATAAATACAAGCACTTCGAGTGATGATATTATAGAATACGAATTTGAAGTGATACGAATTTGAAGTGACTGGGCACTATAAGCATAATAAAATGATTATTTATTATATATGGTTTTTAAGATCAAATTACTTTGAAATTGAAAATATTTATTATGCAACAATTGTATGGAACATAATAGATAACAAGTAAAAATCTAAACGTTATTATTTTGAAACAATTTAACAAAGAAATTTTCAATTTCAATGCACGTAGAATACTGGAGAGAATATTTTATTAAATTGATTAGTAGTCATACTAAAATAACGATTAATCATTGCATTTAAAAGTCCTTTAAACTAGTTTTTTTCATTAACAGAATAACAAAGGACAAGGTTGAGCATCTCGCAAAGCAGTTAGCCATAACTTTTGCTACAGAAGAGATTACTGCCGAAGATCTAGAATCTTTATTTTACTTTCCACATAAAGTAGCTGCAAGTGGTAAAAAAGCTGTTAATACAGGAGATGTACTGTATGAAAAGGATCTTTCGCTTGGAAAAAATCTCCTGTTTACTGATGTCGTTCCTAAATCAGAACAGATTTTCGAAGGTGATAATATACTTATATTTAAAATACATTTTTGACGTACGATTTATCTTTTATTTAGATATAATAGACGTGGATGCCATTATCATTTGGCTACAATAGAACAATACTTCTGAGCAGGAGGCTATCGAGAAGTAAAATGAAAGTTTTCAAAATGGAGATCCCTGTAAATAAATAAAAAGTATTTTGACAATTACAAGTGTTTACGAACAAGTTTTCGTGTAATACTGGTAAGATTGATTAAATTAAACAGTTGTACATGATTATTTATACAATGATTATAAACATAATAGCACATAGGATATAATAAGGTTGTTTTTAAATCACCTGCTTCTAAATACATTAATGATTGAAATTTAGGTCAGCTTATGTATACAAAAAATAAGTTAATTAATACACAATTAATATACACCAAAAATAAGTGAACTACGGTACACCTTAAAGATATGTAACCATTTTGTGACTTATTTTGAGTTAATAAATAATTATTTTAACTTATGCTTTTTTTGATCCCAAAAGTATAAAGGAGTGCTCTTTATGCTATAGTACAGTTTTGATATCGCATCAAAATAATTTGATCCAGCATTTCGTACGTACTGTATTTAACAACATCACGTCAGCTCCATAAATTTTTGTAAAAAAAAAAAAATTTTAGTCAGATGGTTATTATTTGCTCGCATAAGCACTTATTAAATAATGTACCATAAAGAATGACATTCGGTCGAATGTTTTTTAATTGCCTCGTTTCAATAATATCATAAAACTATTTCATTTTTACAATAATTTTTTAAGTAAAATGTAACTTAGTCCTTTTTTAATTATTGTTTTACAGTTAGCACACGATTTTAATAGCATTTACCTAAACTTAAAAATTAAGCATGTTGATGAGTGGCCAGCTACAGCAAAACAGATTATAACATTAACCTGGTCTATTAGAAAATTAGCTCCGCCAGAAGAAGATTTAATAACTAAAGGAAAAGAGGGAGTAGTCGGATTGCTATGTCTTGCACGATTATTAGGAGTAATTTATCGGAAAAGGGTGACTTTCGACAAAACTTTTGGGACAAATGTTATAACACTTCAACAAAGTTTTATTTCCTTGGCTGAGGTACATTAGTAACTTATGTATGCGTATAACGCGTGAGTAACGAGCAACCTTTATTATCTTATTTTTAACTATTATCAAATTGTTTGTCAGACAAGAGACGAAATAACTCGATTGCAGCAAGAACGAGATCGTTTGCAAAATAACGATGTTTGTTCTTATGTAATATTCGTAGGTGACATGAACGACGACAGCAACTCGGAGAAAGACAGCCAGGTATCAATGAGAGACGACGAGGGCTAAGATGTAATGATGTAACATGAAAATTTGGTAGAAGTTGAACAATGTCCACTACAAAATAAAAAGATACCTGAAGTGTTTGTCAATATCAATTCATAAGAGTGTAAAGTACAATCAAGTAAATAAATTGATGCCGTGGAACTGTGCTTCAAAAGCTAGATTTGTTTAAATTATCCATGAGCTGCCAAGTGCAGACATGCTTGGGAATTTCTACTTGTACACATCTACAAATGTAACCCTCAGCATTAAATAATTAAATACGTCATAACACTTATAAAATATATTTTAAACAATGTGTATATTTCTGTATAAATTATTTTTAACAAATTGTTTATGAAAATTTAGACTGCTTACGTCTTACAGTAAAGTGTAAAAAAAATGTATAAGTCTAATCTAGACTTGGAGCATGAAATGCTTTTATTAACATTAAAACTGTAGAATAATCCTATTATACCTCGCAATATTGTTCAGTTATTTATTAAAAACTTAACTGAATTTGTTAACGAAACAATTATGACATATCTTACACAACAAATCAGCTACCAGCTGAATAAGCGAAATGTAGATATTTTTACTTATTTGCAAACTATATTGGGTCATATGAATACAGTTTTTAACAAATTTAAAAATAAATCTGCTCGATTTTCTGTATACGAAGAAAAAGGACTCATAGTACAGCCTACCGAGGAATTTTAAAAATTCGAAACGATAGACAAATTTGTGGCTGGCTCTGCTGCACAAGTAAAAAAAAAGATGTTGCTTAGAATACCTTTGCGGTGGACTTTTAAGTTAATGTTGGGGATACCTGGTTCTTTTCAGTTATTGAAAGATCATGTAAATGAATTGTCTCTAGAAAAAAACATTATTAACAACATTGTATAAGGGAAATTGTGATGAAAAAATACGCTAAAGCACGATTAGCAAAAAATGAGATTCTCACCCCTCTTGTAACTAACGAAGACGAACTTGAGACAGGTAATCTATTGGGCTCTCACTCAGGCTAACCAAATTTTGGTGCTGTGTATGTGTCGTTGCCTGCTCTTTCAACTCAAATAACATCCCAACTAAATTTTGTTTTTCGAGAGCTTCTGTTTAAAGCACATCATTGCAAAACTTACAGAAATAAACAATTTTTAAAGATTAAATTAAAGAACTTAACTACTTGCGTACTAATAGTTTTAAAATAAGAGTATGTGGTACAAATTTTACAGTGTATTTTCAGTTGGTTCTTATATCAGGTGACAATTTTGCACTATATCAGGTATTAGGGTTTAAAGAGAACTTTAATTGTGGTAAATTATGCCGTGTTCGTTCTGCTGACAGTAAGAAAATAAAAACCTTATGTAGCAAAATAAAGAATTGATACAAACTTACGATTCATATAAAAAAGATTTAGAGACAAACTATATATACATATTTTAACAGGCATAAAAGAGTATTGCATATTGAATGACATCATTGGATTTCCTGTATGTAAAAATATTACGCTATATTAACTATACGACGTCATAAAAAGCATAGCCTCTTATACAATGTTAAATGTCTGTGAAACTTTAGTGTGTAGAGACAAATTGTTTACATTAGATTACTTTAATACTTAGATGAATACTTTTCAAAGAGTAATGAAAAATATCTCGAATAAAATTTCAGAGATAAAGAGAAACAATATCGTGACCAAAAAACATTGTTAACGTCTGGAGTAGAGATGCTCAATTTTGTAATTATTTCGGTATTTTTGTTGGCAGTAAAATTCCTGAAGATAATAATGCGTGGAAATTACACATAATGTTGCAAAAGTAATATATATTTTAAGTTCTTCTAGATTTGTTCATGGTCATGTAATACATTTTAAATTTTTAGTAACAGATTTTTTTTCTGAATACCAAAGAATGTACGAAGATTTAGTACAAAAGCTACATTATTCAACACATAAAATGCGTATTATAAATTTTAACAGACCACCAACATGTTTCTCATCAATGCACTATGAATCAAAACATAGAGAACTAAACCTAACGGCGGTGACTACAAGTTGCCGAAAAAAATTTGCTAAAACGATTGCTATAAAGAGTGAACTTAGGTAAGCCTATCTTAAAATAACTGGAAATTAACTACAAGACTCAATTTATATCAACGATTCCAAAGAAATTAATCCATATTTTTTACGTAGATATTTTCCTGATAGCACTACTCATAAAATCATTGCAACAACTAGCGTGAACTTTAATGGCATATTGTGCTGTGTAGACCAAGTATTAGTTATTAACATTGGTAACGATGATAATTTATCATTTAGAAAAATGATAAAAATGTTTGTTAAAAATGAGTTTATTTTTCTGTACATATTACCTTTCTAAACTTTTGCTTTTGATGTACACGTGTATGCGTATTGTGTAAATACCAGGAACATACTAGATGTTCATCCCTGTTCATTATATGAAAATAATAATAAGTATACCATTGTATCAAAGTATATCTTGTAATTTACATTTGTTTAAATGTAAAATATTTCGTCGCAGTAAATATATAACATCGACACATATACTAGCTTTCTAGTTCCACAACGTCCCTTCATTCGTTATATTTAAAATCTAAAATATTTATGCTTTGAATCAGTGGAATAAAAACCGTTTATGTTACAGTTTATATGCTACTCGATTGTTTAGTTAGTGAGAAGTTACATTGATTTTCGATGCTTAGAACATCTGCAGACGTATTACTCTTGGATGTATATTTATAAGTAAAATATGATTAACCAAAACCAATTAGCAGACAAACTCCATCGATTGTTTTGTGACCTATCACGTTCGCTTAACTTTGCCAAGCAGAATCTGCTTGGCTCCTAGTCAGACGTAGCTTGTAAATGCCTGATAGGGCCACCACAGTCAGAGTGGCGGCACAGTCCAGCTAACCCTGTCCCTTTTTTTCAGTGTGGTACGCTTCTAACAGCATAACAGAGTGTATTTTATTATCCCCATGACGTTGAAGTTGAATACCTCCAAAGCCACGACAGCTAACGTCCGTATGTAGTTTTGTATATCTTTCGCTAGAAAACGGCTGGAGTACTAGTTTACTTGTCAATGCTGTCTCTAATTTATCAAACACAGCCATTTCGTCGGACTCTCTTACGAATTTTTGCTCAGCTTTTAATAGTCGGTGTTACGGGTACGTCATAGTAACATAATCACGTACGAAACATCGGAAAAATCGGTCTAATCCTAAAAATTGACGCACTTTCTGTTCATTCCGTAATGTAGGAAATTTTTTTTATTGCTATTACCTTTCATTCTCTGGGAGCTATGCCCTGACTCGAAATTTCAAATCTCAAATACGTCACTAAACTGTACAAAAAATAACGTTTTTCTAATTTAAGAGTGAGTTCGGCTTTTCAGCAACGCTTCAAGAACAAGGATTAATTTAGTTTGCAATTCTTCGCAAGATTCCTGAAATAAAAATATTATCAAGAAAACTCAATACTGATAAATTTTGTAGTGGCACTACTTTTTTTTTTATTTATTGTTTTTTTTTTTTTAACTTTTGAAAAACACTCTGGAGCATTCATCAACCCGAACATTAATTTTAGTTGTAAATATCCGTGCGTGTAATATAATTTAACGAACTAGGTGTTATCTTTCATTTCCGTTAGGTGTTCATCGATGTTGGATAACGGAAAGGGTTTATCCGTGGGCTACTTATCCGTGCATTTAACTTGCGAAAAAATACCACTAAGTGTTCTTAGCTGTTTTTCTTTTTAACAAAAAATGTGGGGCTAGCGTAACGTGAGTCTGTATCTCGTCCTGTACTTAGAGCTTGTCACTGACTTATTATACAATGAATTGACTCACTCTCCTATTTACTTGCCTTGTAAGGTTTGTAATTAAATGGTATCGCGTTTTATTTTAGCGTAATCTCAAATTCCTTGTCTTTAGTTTGATATAACTCTCCAATCGATATCGCTACGTAATCACGATACTAATTAATTATACACACTAAGTCATTTATTAATTCACTTGGCTGATGTTCGACTACGTGTAGACCTTCCTTAGTAACTAGCGCATGTTACATGGGGGGTCTCTAGTAGGGCTTCTAATGTTGCTTTCTTAATGGTTTTGCCTGCTAATAATGACATTTCCTGATGACCTATATTAATTGCGGATAAAGTCGCTGGTCCTGCAGATGACAATAAATTTAAAAAATTAATGGTCATCGGTGAAATTGATATCAAGTCAGCGATTTGTTGTGACTTTTTTTTTCTAATACGCACTTTTCACTGCGTTCTTGAGTATAGATCAGCGTATTACCTTCTTTGCGATAACTTATTCGAGGGGATTAACAAAGATGTACATATGATGAGCACATGATCCGATACGCACCAAAATATTTGACACAGTAGCATCTCGACTTTTACGGTGGCTAATACTTATCCCCGTGATAAGGTTTTAAAAGTTTCTGGCGCAAAACTACCTAACTCGTATGCATGATATACCATTGACCATTGATTAAATAACACGACACTCGCTGTTATTAAACAATCCAAACTGTTGTGGATACAAGAAAGTTGTCATAAAAATACGCACAAGTGTCATCAAAATATTAAAATCAGTCGAAAAAGACGTAGAGATACAGAAATAAAAAATAAATTAACAAACACATAAATAAGAAATAATTTAATTTTAGAGGTAAGGAAATTTGTACATACAGAAACTAAAACCATAAAAGATGTTTTGCGAACAATGATTTATTAAGACATAACTATGAAGAAATAGAAAGAAAAAAAAAAGATAAAAAAGCTAAAGAAAAACCAAAAGACTGAGTTACAGAAAACAAAACGTGTAAGTAGAGTTTTACACCCGTAAAATAGCAGTCATGAACTAAGAAAGAAGCAGTACAATGGTTTGTGCTCAGTATTCAGGATAAAAAGATCGATATTTAAAGACATGAAAAACAAAAACTAGTTTTTTTTTTCGAAAAGTGTTTCTAGGTACTAGTTTACGTGGCTCAGCATTACTAGTACTGTGCATGTGAACTAAAAAATTTTTAATGTACATGATTCTCAACTCTTTTGAGACGTAAGATTTGAAACAAAGCGTTAGCTAGTGTTACCAAATTCAATTACATAACCATTGAAATTTGTATTCAACAAAGTATAAAAAGGCTCTGTTGTTTACAGTGTAACAGGCCTACACCACTAGCTTCATCTGACTTTTAGAAGGTATCGAGCATAGAGAGGGCAGCATTGGAAATGTCATTCTTGAAAGCTAGAAGGTTAAGGTTTTTGACTTTAAAGAGAAGCAATTCCACTATCGAGCTTAGTTTTGTAAGGTAGAGCTGAACAATTGCACTTGCTGCTGTGCACCGAACTTAAAAACGGATGGTGTAGGTTTGCGCTGTTAAAACATCCAAGTTTTGCTGACTTAGCCCTTGAATTCCCTAAAATAGTTTACCTCAGATTCTTAACTAATTAAATCAAATAATCTACAAGATTCTTTTTTTTCTATGATTATAGAGGATCAGGAAGAACTGGTAATCCGCCTTGTTACCGACAAAAAAAAACTAGTATAACTGCTGGGAGGGTATGTGAAAAATTGATTTTTCTGTGTCATCTGGAACATCTGCTAGAAGCGTGTGAATATCATTTTTCTGTTTTTAGAACGAAGTTCTTCATGTCGCGTACTGGGGGGGCTGGAATTTTAAAAACGACAGATTTGTATGAAACTGAAGTGGCTTACCCGAAGTCTCTTCCTCCTAACTCATTGTATTTCCCCCTTTACCCCGTCGCCCTCCCTATCAGTCCCCTACACGTCACACTTCCTCTCCCCCTATATCTTCAAACCGTGCTGCACTACTCTCCTCCACACCGTAGCCCACCATTCCCCTTCACATTCCCAAGCAATTAATTTTTAAACGAATTTTAATTTTCTTTTCCCACAACAATTTTTATTTAACTTTAAATTCTTTTCTTTTACAATTCTAAAAAAAAAAGAAAAAAAAGAAAAAACACTTTCCAAGAAAGAGATTTGAACTCTCGACTTCCTGTATACAAGTCAAGTACCTTATCCACTCTGCTAAGAGAGCTGCCAACTATAGTATTACAGTTTCTTGTACTAATCGTGTGGTTCGTAACTTATTTTTCATTTTCATATGTATTCACTGATAATACATTCAATTAATGATAAATTATTCATTTGATTATTTATTAAAACAAAGTTCTTTATGTCGCGTGCTTGGGGGGCTAGAATTTTAAAAATGACAGATTTCCATAAAACGGAAGTCACTTACTGGAAGTCGCTTACTAGAAGACTCCTAAGAAAAAATTTTTAAATTTAAAAAAACAAAAAATCGAATTAGCATAAATAGGATTATATAGATTAAATCGAATAAGGCGCGTTATTACGCAATAAATATTAGTATTTTATACATTTGATGCATAAAATACCAACCAATTTTTTGAAATCTGACGTTTTTTTGGCATTAAAATAATGCTAATAATTACTGTTATAAGTAAATTATTTGATA
>NW_019379968.1:1678007-1688779 GCF_000648655.2 Copidosoma floridanum
GGCAAAATGTCATTAAGTAATTATATAAAAATAAAACAAAAATTGTATTAATTGGCTATACAATTGCAAAAAACAAGTAAGAAAAAAAAGTAATGAAATGAAATATGAAAAAAAAAATCTAATCAAATCAAAAAAGACATGAAAAAATACAACGTAATGAAAAAAAAAAATTAAATAAAAAAAATGGAACAAAGGAAATACAAAAAAAATGAAAAAAAAGTAATGAAATGAAATATGGAATATGAAAAAAAATAAAACAAGAAATGAAAAAGAAAGAAACAAATTAAAAGAAACAAACCAGGGGGTATAAATGGGTCATGGGACCTACGGTTAGAACGAAGTTCTTTAAATATAAGATAAGTATAAAGACACACAATATCTCAGGTAACAAGGGGGTCGCCAGACTCATAGGAAGATCGAAGCTCTATAAAAATTAGTACTGCATTCATGTAGCTCACTGAAACGAAAACTTGAAAAACGAATACAAAAAATTAGAAAATTTAGTTCAGTTCTCACGATAGTTGAACTTCGTAAGTACGTCATGCATTAATACAGTACTTGCGAAGTTCAGCTATCGTGAGAACTGAACTAAATTTTCTCATTTTTTGTATTCGTTTTTCAAGTTTTCGTTTCAGTGAACTACATGAATGCAGTACTTATTTTTATAGAGCTTCGTTCTTCCTATGGGTCGGGCGACCCCCTTGTTACCTGAGAAATTGTGTGTCTTTATACTCATCTTATTTTTAAAGAACTTCGTTCTTACCGTGTTTCTTAAAATGAATACAAAAAAGTATAACAAAACTAATGATTGATGACTAAATTGTAAATAGTACTAATAAACAACTCGTTTAATCGAATAAACATAAAATTTTTTTTTCATTTGGTACAAGTGTGTATTACATGTATATGTACAAATACATATGTTTAGAACAGGTGACTTATGCAGACTCTACGTGCTATAAAGACATATGTTAATGACACGGAGGAATTATAAGGAAGTCCGCATAATTACCCCCCCCCCCCATGGATATGACTGTTCACATAAGTCACTTATATATAAGTAATAGTGTATACATGGGAACAAGCGTAAGAATCGTTCAAGCTTCAATTAATCAGCGTAGCCACGCGTTAGCACACAGAAAAAATAACAAATAGTCAGTGGCGAGCTTCTGTTTACGTTTGAAATACGATTACTAATCACAATGATTATTTAGACTATCAAAATATGAAAACTGTCTTTGTAACATGAATTACAAGATTTTTTTTTTTTCAATTCTTATTTCAACACAATAATTATCAAATACAAAATAATGCTAATTACTACAAGAAATAAAAATATTCAATAAACACGTTAAATAGTATATTACACACCTAGGAAGGAAAAATAAAGAATGTCTCAGATCACAGGCAATTGACGATAAGCATGCGATCTAAGGAATTCTTTGTTTCCTCCCATGGGTTGTATAAGATTTTAATAAGATTAAGAGAAGAGATTTTCTTTCCGCGAAGCGGGACAAAAGTTCCCACTTTTGGTGCCGTGTGATGAAAAACAAATAAGTACACGGCTTAAATTTACAACTAAGCACTGCCGCATAATGGGGTCGATTGCCGAAAAGCTGGGCGAAATTCAATTTTTCGAAGTTCAAATTTAGCATTTTAGATTATATTCGTTGTGTCTTCTTAACATTTAGAAGCAGATAAATTAATTTATTTTAGAATTTTTAGAAAATTCTGTCCTGTCATGTACCATACAAATAAGGAGATTTTACTTCTTTTTTTTTTTTTATATTCTTTGTTTTTTTGTACGGCTTTTGTATCTTTAAATAAATGTATAATTGTTTGACTTTATGTAATCTCCAGTTTTTTTTATTACTATTGTTACATAAGATATAAAAGATATATTCCCAAGTTTACTTAATGTAGAAGATGAATGTTAATTTGAAAAAACCTTGTATTGTAGCAACAATTTTGACGAAAAGTAAAAAAATGAAAAGGTTGTTCACAAGTACTCACAAGCTTTGTAGCAATTTTACATAATGGTACATACCTAGGAAGTTAATCCTTTGAAAATTGTTGTCCGTATTTGCTGTTGTTTTAATGGGAACACAAATTATCATAAAATAAGCAAAAAAAATGGGATTACCTTGATTTGTTTGGATTTACTCTTAAGTGCATGTTGCTAATTTGTAAAAACGTAAAAATTTTTTTTTTGTATTTTCATAGATTCAACTATAGGTGAATAGTAGATAATATTTTTTTAAATGTCTAAAAAATTAAGTTTTATTAACAGAAAAAGACTTGTAGTCAGAAATTTTTTTTTTTAATTCTTGTCTCATTACAATTAAAATTTATTATGTAATTTTTGTTAACCTTCACGCACGCGCAAATGTGTGTATGGATGTAAAAGGTGACTTATGCAGTGATTACGTCCTTTTAAGATATATATTAATAACGTTGGAAAGTTATGTAGATATTCCGCGTAAGTATATTTTTGTCTTTATAATAACCCATGTAACTTTTTTAAAAATAATTTCTACATAAGTCATCTTTGGTCAACATACTTCAACTGTGACTCTCTTAGAGCTAACTATTACTGCAAGTAGAAAACCTTACCAAAGCTTAAAAAATCGGTATTAATTAAGTTCTTTCAAAATTCATTGGACATTTTGTAAAATTCAAAATGGTGAATCCAAAAGCATGTCAATAACGTATATACAAAACTAAAAACTAGATGAAATAAAGAACAAAAATTAAAAAAAAATTTTTTTCTTCATGTAGTATTACCCTACATATGTATTTCCCGCCAGTAACGAATGTTGACTCGCAGCAAATTTATTTTCAAAAAATTCTATAACATGTCGTTAGCGGCAGAATTGTAATTTTATAATAATGTAACACTTTAATTCACAAAAAAACAAACATTTAAAGTAAAGGGGGAGAAGGGGTAAAACTACCTAAATTTGGTGAATTAAGTATTTGAGTTCAACCACATCTTTGAGGTATAACAGTTCTGAGCTCGACTATTTACAGGCAGAAGGTTGTATTATATACGTTTAATATAGCATTGAACGGCAACATGTCAATTGTTGGGGCCACCAAACTCTTACGGTAGGCTCTCTACAGTTCAGTGATAGCACTGAACGTTCAGAATCCGAAAAGGGGAGCGCACGAGCTCGAGTCATGGGACCATTTCGGCACATTAGAAGGGCTCGGCTTCTTTGTATGTATAGGTATACTTTGGGCATCGAATCTGCCGCTGTTTTTATTTATACTTATAAGCACGAGTGTTTTTGTACTGTAGGTAAACTTATCTGGAAAATACCACGTGAACAAATCTATGAGCATACGTTTATGATCGTATGACTGCAAACTTTATGGGCAGGTATGTATGGAGACATTCAATTGTGTAAAATTATACGGCGGGTATATGATTATAAATGCTAATCGTTTATCAGTAAGTAATTATCATTCAGATATCTTCTAGCACAGATTAGTTTTTCATTGCAGATAATTTGTTTACAATTTCCTAACCTCATTTCTTTACATACTTATGATTTCATAAAATTTTGTTATGTTTAGTGTTGGCATGTACGACTTTTCAATAGGTAGTATATATAGTGTGCAAGTCAGCGCCACAGGCAAGGTGATACTTGCGGGCCCTACAGTCAGTACAGTGTAAGCCACCGTGCCTTCTACACCTCTCGTCAGCTCTAGCTTTATTGTCTTTGTCCGTTTTGTCAGTAGTAAGTCTGTAAACTGTATCAAGTCAGTTGTGTTTTACGTCGGTCGGCAGTTAAATTAAATAAACGTTCTGTCTTTCCATATAATACTCGTTCTTATTTCGCGCACCCCCTTTACTCACACTTCTTCAGGTTACGGGCCCCAGACTCGCATCACCGCGTGTGATCTCTTCTTTATTTTTTTGTGTGGGTGAGTGTGACAAAAGAGAGGATGGCGGAAAGGGCTGAGACAGCAAAAAATGGACAAGAGAGTCCAATCGAGGAAGCGGCCGAGAGCGTGACCCCTGGTGACCAGGCCGAGTCCGTTGTCGACGCCGGTCAAGGATAGGGGAGCAACTCTGGACGCCGGAACCGAGATCAGCGGTAGGTCAACACTTTGTCCTTTCGAGTGATGCCTAGGTTGGACGCTACGACATCAAGTAACAAAGGGGATTTCTTGTGCATTTCGAGAAATGCGCGGGATTTTAAGAAACACGTGGCATCGGTAGCGCGACACGCACACGCAAGAGCGGGGCGAATCGAGAGGGGGACTACAGATTGCGGCTGAGGAGAGATTTCGGTCTCTCTCTCTTCCTCTCGTGTTGACGCGAGGCTTTTTGACTGAAAATATATTACGAGGCCGTTTATGTTCTGTTTTCGTGTTTTCTCGCGTCTCTTGTTCTTGTCGCCTTAACTGTTGCGTGAGCTTTACGATATAAATGTCTGAACTGGGAAAGTTTGAACGTGTGTTGGCAGAAAATTATATATGTCCTTTCCCGGTGCTTTTAATTAATTGAACTCTAGGCAATAAATATTCAAGGCGGTTTTCAGATTTAGTCAGAAAAGGCTGATATTTTGAAATATTTACTTTTTCTTTTGGACGAGCAAACTATCGATGCTCTGTCGAGAATATGTCGGGGAATTTCATCCCAAGTCAAGTCAGAGGGGCGACAACAAGATGCCATCTTGTTGGTGGATAAAAGGGGAATAATGGCATGTGTCGGGCAAAGGGATATTCCCGCTAAAGGTGTGTAGACGAAATTATTTTTCGTGTGACTCGCACAGTCACGTTAGACTTGTGTTCAGTCGCGCGCGGCTGTGTGAGTGCCCAGCGTGCAATCGTGCTTTGTGTTCGAGCACGAGAACACGCTTCGGGCCACGTTGACTAGATTCGGCTTGCGTTCGGTCGATTTCTGGTTGACTCCCTGAAAACAATGTCCGTATTTTGTTTTAGATTACCTGATCGGTGACGATTACAAATACATCATTGAATTTATTTGTAAAAAGGGAGGCAAAGTGATGTTGCCAGAAAATCTATTCAGGGAAGACGGGGAAAGCGAGGAACCTGCTTGTGATAAACCCGGGTTATTTGAAAAGTCGGTCGATGTGTTTAAAATGTCAGATGAGAAAAGGTCCGAAATGTCAGAAGTCCGAAACTTTGATGAGATAAATGTAGACAGTGAAAATCAATGGCAGAAATTAGGCGGAAATGAGTCTGTACACGAAGCAGCCCCCTCTTCACCGTCGCGCACACCGGAAAATACCCAACTTAAAATAAAGAAAGTGCAAACCATTGAAAACAAATATAAATGGATAAACGTCAGCAAAACGAAGTTTCATATGGCAGATAAACAGAAAAATGAAAATTTTTCAGAAAACATCATCCTGGCTAGATTCGACTCAATGATGGCCGCGATTAGTCAGATGATCGAAAGGCAGGAGAAAGCAAACGAGGAGGCAAGGAAGGCAGAGGAAGAAAGGCAGGAGGTTCAAAGAACTTAAGAAGGGGGAGACGCCCCTTACCACGGCCGCGATTCGTAAAAAATTGCATGAAATTAAATTTTACAAAGGGAAAGAATCGGTTGCCAAATTCATAGAAAAATTTGAGGAACTGGTCAGAAATTATGAGACTATAAGTACGTCTGGTCCCTTTTCTGAAGAAGAAAAGCGAGATGCCTTTTATACTGCCGTAACCGGAGCGGTACCTAGCGTACAGGTGACAGACTTCACGCTTAAAATGCAAAGCAGAGAAGGAAAGGGTATGACATATGAAAACCTCATGTCATACATGTTAAAGGTTGAGTCAGAAGACCTAGCAAAAGCCACTGGAGGTCGCCCCACGAGGGCAACTTTGACTGTATCTTGGCCCCAGGACCGCCTCCGCTGCTTCAACTGTGATGACTGGGACCATATGGCTGACAAGTGTCCGAAGGCAGGTACCGGACTCAGAAAGTGCTACACGTGTGGCACGTTCGTGCATGACATCCCAGCTCACAAGAGATGCAGCCCGAGATGTAGTGAGCAAAATAAGTCTGATTCATGGGATTTTAAAAGGCAGGGCCGTGGAAGTCGAGGGAATCGAGGTGGCCGAGGCCGCTCTAATTCCCGAAACTTTGGGCAGAAAAGGGACTCTAGTAACGTCAGGGACGAAAAAGATCCTAAAAGGCAGAAAATTTCTGACCAGGGCCGGGAGACAAAGGGAAAACGAGATGCTTCAGGGTCAAATAAAGGTGAGTCTCTGACGTTGATCGAGCCCCCCAATACTCTGTTTTTATTTCGCGCACCCCCTTTACTCACACCTCTTCATTTAGAGTGATAAATGTAAAAAGTGATAAATTTCTCTAAACTATCACTGAAAATGTTACAAACAATAGTTAGAAGATTCTGTTTAATCAAATTATGGGTATTAGCTCCAAGAATGACCGCAGCGCCTTCTGATCGCGGTCAAAACTGGCACTCTGAAGGTACTGAAGCGTACCCGTTTGGATGTTAGTAAACAAAAATACAAGTTTACGAAAAAAATATTATACTATTGATTATAATAATCTAAGAACAACAAAGTCAAGTGATTCTTATCATTACTACACTGTTTCAATCAGTGAGTATAAGTTCAATAACTTACAAAACCATTCTTTTAGTTTTCTATTTGAAGATCTGAACAGGAATATTTTAGAGCTCCGAATGACCGATAACCACACACTTTCATCTGTCACACAAGGACGATGCGCGTAGAGCAGACGAGATCATTGCTTTGGTACTTTCAACGTCTGTTTATTGATGATTGCTGACGAAATTTCATGATATGACCCATTTGTATGTATGAATTTTGACTCCTATAATACTAATGATAACATTTTTCTTTCTATTATTCCTATTTTTCAAAATATTTAATAGAAAAAACACTTGATATTGACTTTGGTTCAGTAGAGTACCGTTAGATCGCACACATTCATCACCATGAGCGCTGGCATCGATTCTCTTATCCCTTCCAACGTCATTCTCGAAGTGAAAAGATTTATTATTTATATTATGGTGTACTGATTAACTATTTTTATTTATTCATTGAACATATATTTCTTAATATAGTGTATCGTATCGTCATCGTCGTCATCATCATCATTATCATCATCATTACCCATTTATTTTTCACTGTAATTAAAATGTTTTTTATTCGCATATTATAATTTTTTATCTCCGCAATCACGCATTACCAGTTATTGAGGACTCAGAACAATTCCTTATTTTTTTAAACGCATACTCTGTTTTTTTCAATCTTAAATTTTAAGCCTTATCCTACGTCTGTATCATGGATTTGATATCCCACCGGAACAATCAGAAAAATTTGAGTAATCCAACCGGGAATCGAATCCACGACCCCTTATCATAATCTGTGTTGTTTCAATGGCTAGCACTCTAACCAACTGAGCCAACGACAAGCTCTATAGGTATAAGAAAAATAATGGAAGATTTAATATTTAAAGTATACCTATATAATCAAAGAAGCCGAGCCCTTCCAATGTGTCGAAATGGTCCCATGACTCGAGCTCAAGCGCTCCCCCTCTGTGGCTTCTGAACGTTCAGAGCTACCACTGAACTGTAGAGAGCCTACAGTAAGAGCTTGGTAGCGCCAACGATTGACACGTCACCGTTAAATGCTATATTAAATGTATACAGTGCACCCTTCTGCCCGTAAATAGTCGAGCTCAAAACTGTTATACCTCAAAAATGTGGTTGAACTCAAATACTTCAATCATCTAGGCTGTTTCAGTGCCAAATCGTTTTCCGTGTACGTGCCGTCATTCGTGGTAAACCTTTTTTACTGTTACCAATTTAGATCAGTGACTTGTATGTTCCTAATATAAATTTAAACCCAAAAATATATTGATGGAACTGACGAACAGCAAAAACATAGGCATTACTTTGCTTAATTTTTGTTATTGTACATGGCGCAAACGCTACCGTTTGCACACCCTTGTTCGACATCACGTGAGA
The DNA here is from genome assembly GCF_000648655.2 of Copidosoma floridanum. The sequence continues at coordinate 1,685,999 of NW_019379968.1, forward strand.
CACAACTCCTTTGATTCCCGATAATAATTGTTCTGTTTCGCGTAGAAACCAACCTAGCACCAGAGCAATGCTGTAAGCTAACTTAGAATGACAAAATAATCTCTTATGCGTTGAAATAGTTGCCAATTGCTGTAAAAGCGTCTCGTTCGATTTGTTGGTATGCTTGCGTTAGATCTAACTTTGATTAAACTACATGGCCTTTCAACGTACCTCCAGTATCTTTAATAAAAATAATCAGGTATCTATTAATTTTTTTGCATGGATTTAATGTGACTTTGAAACTACCGCAGATTATTACCTGACCATCGTTTTTTAATTGGAACGATGGGCATGGCCAATTTAGTGTGCTTGACCCGAATTAGAACACATACCACTCTATTTTATTCATTTTTAAATAAGTCCTTGTTTGTACAGGGAACTGACGATGATTTTTTAAAAACAGATTTAACGTTTTTATTTAAATGTACTGTAAATTTTTTAACCTTATAAAGGCCTTAATCATTTGTAAAAACCGTCGGAAAATTTTTTTTTAGAACGATCTCATCAATCTTAATAATACAAATAATTCCAGAATTTACATTACGTTTAATGACGCCTAATTGCCATAACCAATCTTTACTCATGATGAGAGGACTATTTTTTCATAAAACGAGCAGCTTAAGATTAAATACATGACCTTCATAAGTCACTGAAACATGCATTATTCCTAAAAGGATCATACTTTGACCCATTTAACATCTAAAATTAAAAAATTACAATGTGTAGCCAAGTAGATTAACTTTGCTGACGGTTTGAATGGGGTACACAAGTTCTTTAACAAATTATAATCATTCTTCTCTAATAACGGTAAGAATAAGGTTACTTTTCTCAAATTTTCTACCGCATTTGCTTCGAAGTACAGTTTTAACCTTTCAGTCCACAGGCCCCTATAATCTTTTTCAACAAACGACTCAATGCTACCAATAATTTCTCTCGAAGCCATTATTCTTTCAAGAAAGACCATGGTTAGAAAGAAAGATAGCCGTTAAAGCCAAAAATTAGTAACTACACTATCTTAACTACAACGTCACACATAACAGCAATATATCTACTAGCGTGAAAAAAGACGACATACGATCTAAATGTATACGACCTCAAACCTCCTGAGATAATAAAGGACATAACTGTAAATCGCGAAATAGCAGCAATATTAAGTCAACAAACATCCTTGGCCAAACGCTTAAAACAGCTGAAATACGATCTGATTTCATCAGTACCGACGCGTAAACAACTGGAACATCTAGTGACACTAGGCAAGCAATAGGTGAGTGTTAGTAAAAGACAAAAAAAAATAGGAAACTTTCTTTGAATGAAGCTTAATTCTTGATAACTTTTTGGAATTACGATTATTGGGAGACCTTTTGAACTTATAATTTGACACATGCCTCATTGATGCTAAGATAATTTTTACAGGATAAGGATAAGCCAAATAGTACGACAATGAATGGTTCAACAGGTGTCATTTGTACGGCTGATATTAGCTACGTCAAGATGGAGCACCCAGATCCTGAACCATTTACGNTATGGTTTGTTGTAAAATAAAAAATCACCAATAAAAAACCAGGTGTGGGTCTTGAGACCCCCCACATATGTGGAAAATTAAAGAATCCGTTATTGAACTCAGTGGTATTTGATTGTTAATGGTGAAAAAGTATTTATTTTTTTCACCCTAAGCAATCTTCATTTCATAATTTTATATGAAACAGACAGTTTATTTATGAATATAAGTATATTCGTTTATCAGTGATCATTATAGGTGAGAAAAAAGCCAGTATTATATTATGTTCATTTTTTTTTAATTTTCAACATATGAACAACAATAACGAGAAAGAACAACAATACACAGCGAAGAGTATCTATACTAACTAACTCCTCATATGTATATACATGTATTCAATAGTACGTTTATTTGTATTACTTACTCTGTCTCTTTTCGGATACATGTACACATTTACGCACGTGCGCGAGCTTTTCTGGCTCTTTACTGAGTAAAAGTGGGTTAACATGGAGTTTGAGTAATCACACCTAGAAGCCCCCAGAAAAATTTTGATTTATGGTCCAATTTTTATATTTTAAATTAATGTTGTTCACAAAGAAAAAATTTTATAAAAATGATCAAAACATAATACTAATTCTCATATTAATTTACTATTTTATACAAGTGCAATATATTGAAAAAAGCAATGAAAAAGGCTTACCTATATAAGTACAATAGAGAGAGCGAGTGCGACAGCAGACGATGAATAGATTTCTCTATCTCACTTTTTCTTACAGGTATTGCCAAAATGCTTTGTTCATTTTTTTTCTCGACATTTTGTGCTTGTCGAAACAAAGACAAAGTGCTTATTGATAGAAAAGTTTTCGCCCTGCAAGCTGGTATTTTTATTTTTTCTGTATTCCAAACCGATACAAAAAAAAGCAAAACGAACTTTAAAACACGATTATAACATTTTTCGACCACTTAAAAATAATTATAATTATAATATATTTTATTCGCAATCAGCGAGATGAATTACATATAATACAAGAAACGCCAAATTATAGATCAGTTTTTTAATTCAGAAGTTTCTCGTTTGGTATCCGTAAGTAATAAGAACAAGGATCAGATCAGCGAGCTGTGTAGCACAATCGATAAGGTCTCCGACCACCAATCCAGAGGTTGGAGGTTCGATTCTTGGATTTAGTAAAATTTAATAAATTTTTTTCAACATATATATTTATATGAAATATGTTCAATTATAT
>NW_019379968.1:1688864-1746580 GCF_000648655.2 Copidosoma floridanum
GTTGGCTTAATTTAAGATATAATTTTTTCTTATATATACATATATACATATATGTATATATTTTCAAAAATAACTACCTACTTACGTAGTGTAGTTATTTTTATGCTTTATTGTAAACGAGTACATAATAGCCTTGGTACAGTAAGGCACATTTTAACATTATATTTGTTACATATTACAAGTAATGGTTCCATATTGCATTAATGGTTGTACATTATTCGATTCACTTTTGTAGTTTTTTTGTTGGTACGGTGATGATGTCACATAGACCACCTCGAGAGCGAAGGATCTATGTGGTAGGCAATTTTTGCTGCGAGAAGGTCGCCCATCCCTTCACGAGAAGCATTGCATGGTGAAAAAGCACATGTGAAAAATCACAGAGGTACTTGCTCGGGAGAGTCGCACTGGCCGGGAATCGAACCCGCAGTCTGCCACGTGCTGTCCCACAAACCAGCCGACCGAGCCACCGTGCGCTCTGCGTGTATATATCTAGAGTGCTCATTGGTGGCGTGAACAGTAACGGAGGAGTAGACCAGACTTTTCGTTGCATATTTATCCTTATGCGGCTTTTTACCGCCCGCCATAAGATGTTTCACATCAAAAAGAACCTTTTTTTCTTTTCTTTTTTTTTCTTACTATCTGTGGTGCAAGCAGGCTACTACATTTGACTCCCAAGTGATGCAACTTTAGTGCATTCATATGCGAAGAGGCATCTGAAGTAAGCCAAGTCCTTTGTGGATTCAATTGTGCAAGCTGGGTTGGCTCTATGCAACACCTTCCTTAGAAGTCCAAGTTGGAAGTTTGTACGCTCCAGGCAGTACCTAACCTTAAAGACTAAGCAGATCAAAGAGTGGTCCAGTACACTACTCCGACTCAAACTGAATGAAATTTACTAGTTAATACGGAATATTGGAGTACGGAATATTGAACCCTTGACATCACGGACCTATGTTGATTCTTATGCACGCTGAAAAACTTGTTGACTGTTAAGAAAAGCTAGACATTTTAGACATCTTTAACAAAGATCACTGGGCCACTATTGCCTTATTGTGCGATTAAGTACAAGTCCTGCAAAGCTATATAAAAAAGATCTAGGTGACAAAAAGGATAGCAATCTCCCTAAGCTGAGTGATTCATTCGCACGAATGCATCTAGAATAAGGTTGGTATACTTTTTCCATAAAAACAGATACAGATCGGAAATTTTAAAAAGTATTCTGTATTTGTACAGGATAGCATAGATAGCAATACAAAGAAAGCATTATAAAATATAACGAAACTAACACAACCAGCATTACCACTCATGAGTTACTTAAGCAACACAATGAAAGACTTTATTTCAAAGATGACAAGTTTACTGCTACTAACATCGCTATACATCGCATACCAATAATCGACGATTTTCTGTAACTACGACTTCTTCATGCTTTGAAGAATGAAACTTTAAGTGTCAAGTACTAAAACTGCTTGAAAATGGTATTTTACGGCAGTCACGATCTGGCAATAATACTGCTCTTTGGATTGTTCCCAAAAAAGGATTGATAGAAAGCCTAAATGACATGTAGTTCTCCACTTTAGACTATTAAATTAACAAAAAATAATACCAATAAGCTTATAATTTCCTAAAATTACTACATACATATTAAATATAGTAGATCAAGTGAAAAACTCTAAATATTACACAGCCATAGTTTGCAAATTGGGGTTTCATCAAATTTTAGTACGATTCGACGACTTGTATAAAACAGCGTTTTTTATCTCGAATGAACATTACGAATCCGTTAGAACGCCTTTTAGCTTAAGAAATGCGGTTGTTGAGTATCAATTAGTAGATAAACTAGGCTGATACTAGCACACGCTAAATACAGCACACGTCCCTCTGCCTGTCCACGTGTGCAACCGTACGTGGACAGCCATGGCTCCATACGAAACGCTAGAAATTGTTCTCCACCTCTCTGATTAATCTGTAGGAGAGAGTGTTGTTTTGTACATATGGATAAGAGTCCCCACTATACGCTTATATCTGTGAGGTATGACGAATAAGTTTTCCTCTCTAAGGTAATTCGTCATGAGACGCGTGGGAGAGGTTTGAGTTCCATTTATTGCCGCATGATGCTTTTTTACATTGTAGAATGTTGCTAAATTTTCGCGGTTTTCGTTTGAACACGTAAAATGGTAGAGGTTTTAGTTTTAACTTTAGCCACTTTATTTACTTTTGTAAGGACTCTTCGGCACTACTAGTCGCGTCTCATGAAGAATATGTAGGTACACATCTAAATGTTTAACTATATACATATATGAATACTTACGTACGATGCACGTATGCATCTTTTTTTTTATTTTTAAATTAGAAATGGGAGAATTTAAGATGAAAGTTTCAACTATACGATCCCTCTTACCAATTACGTACAATTAATAATTTTTTTTACTCCTTTGAAAAATATTATATGTATGTAGATTTTCTGTAGAACTGGTAAATAATATAAGGAAAGAATTTTTTTTTAAGGAAGTAATAAATCTCAAAACATTTTTATGCGTTCGACATTATGAAAACCACAAAGTTTGTAAGCTCAATTACGAAGAGAGCAAGTGGTAACCTATCTGTAGAGTTCAAACGAAAGATAATCTGTCATATTACTGACTTTAAATACAAATCTTTCAAGCCACTTTTGTTTTAGTTGTTAATTTATAAAAAATGTAGGTTCTTTCGTAAAATATTTCTAATCTCAGTGTACTTTGTATCAGCTGAATTACAGGCTAGTCCATGTTGGCTTAATTTAAGATATAAGTTTAAAATATATAATCATTCCAGGCTGTTGAAAGCCTTGCATGTCTACCACATATTGCATTTTTTTTTTATATAAAAACTTTAAATTACTGTTCGAACCTTTCATAACTTTCACGTTTAGGAAATGATGATTTGTTAGTTGAAAACTTTTTATCAGGAATTTTACGACATTTATGTTCTTTTGATTTTTGCTGAGCTTCTGTTCCTTTACATTTCTCAGCATGTCTCTTCTTAAATTTTTTCCACTCTTTTTGTCCTTGCTTATTCTCTCCTTCTTCTTCAAGAGTCTAAGTGCTCTGACCTTTTTTCACGATGGTTAACAAATAAAAGATGTTTGTAGAGTCATGCGTCAGGTTCAATAACCTCACGTAAGTTTTCTGACATCCCTACTAAGAAGACGTACAAAACAATACGATCATATAACATTAAGAAGTAAACTGATGAATTATCAAGAAAGCTGTTGGGAGATTCAAGTTTTAATTGCACATCTACGGGAGCAATCTTTAATGGCTCGTTTTGATTAGAGCAGTCAATGACAATCAAAGGTACATCATATTGAAACGGATATTTGCTTTAAAAAGGTACACGATTTCTACCATAATATGAATTCTTAAAGTTTTCATACATGTCATAAAACAATGCAAAATTGTTGTTTGTTACGTTGATATTGAGATCCCCATAAAGATAATATTGTGAATTAAAATACAGTTTTACATGACTCACATTGCACTGATTTAATTGGCTAGCATTAACACACCTGTGATTTTTACGGTTCGTTAGAAACGCTAATATAACATAGCACGGCTTTTCCAACTGGTTAGACGTCTTGATCGTCGATATATATTTCAAAGTAGTGGATAAAAGTGAATATTCATAAAGTTTCCAAGTTCAATATCTCATGGATGGGTAATTCTTTTACAAACCGGAGAGATTGAGATAAACTCTGACCGACACTGAGTTTCATTTGGTTAAAAATTTTTTTATGGGTTCTATATCAAAAAACAAAATATACCTATTCGAGAATTTTGTTTTTTTAAATAAAGAGGGTTGATAGTTTAAGAGTTTTCTGATTTTTGCCTTGGAGACTCATTTTCAAACATGCATTATTCCGGTTCTTTTAAAGCTGGAGTAAATTTTTTTTTTCATTTTGAAGATAATAAAGTAAATTTTAAGAAAAAAATTTTTACAACAAAATTTATAAACAATTTCATGTTGTTAATAACTTGAATGATTAAATTGGTTTTCAAGTATGGTTCACAAAACTTAACAATCACTTAATACAACCTTCGTATTCTACATCAAATTTTCCATAAAAACATGTTTTTAATTAATGGAGAAATTGTTATTGGGAGAAATTCATTAATTTATGTAGCACGGCCGCGGTGGGCGAGCACCTCTGCACGCCTCTCCTTCTAACCCTACATCGTTTTTCTCAAGAAAATTAACGGTTATTAAAATAATGACATGTAAGTAACTGAAAAAACATATTTATTTTTACTTTTAAACATGACTTATAATCAACTTCATGTGTAATTAAAGATTTTTACAATTGTTGTTTCATAATTTAATGAAAATATTTTTGCTTCTAGTCTTTGAAGAGAGATCGGTATCATGCAGTGGAATTTTAAGGTGCCTTTTATTGTTAAAGCTTTTTGAAATCGTTCAGACAATATTTGTTCTTTCTTATCATATTCATTATTAGTTGAATAACGACACGTTATGCTTTACAAAGCTTCTGTTACCCAAGTGAATAATTCGAGGGGTGTTCAAATTGGATCATTTATCCTTTGAAGACTACCTCTAGCAGCACGTCGTTTGAACGTCCCACCTATTCCATCGCATGGTCCCTTGCCATGTGACAGAGGGAAAAAATGCCATTCGGCTGGTATTCCAAAATCTTTTACATGATAAGTAGGATTAATAAAGTTTTTCTTGTTTTTGTACTATGCACTTGCACCATCCGAAAAATATATCAATTCATTTACAGCGTTCAATTCGTCTTAATAAATTCTACAAGTTGATTTTGAAAAAGATGAATAGCAACTATGTTATGATGCAAGCATTCAGAAATGCAAACTAAACTTTCAACATTTATTTCATCTTTTTTATCTTTATAGTGAATTGAGAATGGATGTACAGTTGTTTGATCATTATTCCAGTGCAAACCTTGAATGGAAATTTGTAAAACAAATGCATAATTTTCACTAAAATCACATAAAACAGTACGCTTATTTTTCATCAGTTTTTTTTCCTTAAGTTCAAGAATTCCATTTGTTTTTTGGCCAAAAAAGAATGAATCAGCTATTTTTTCAAGCTATTGTTTAAAAGTTGTAAGAACTCATCTACACTAGATATTAAAGTTTGTAGTAAAGTTTAATCTACTGTCACCCACTGTTTGTATTGCACATTATCGATAAATTTTTATCGAAATTTTGTTGTTATTCTTCAATAATATTATCTACACCAGGGCACTTATCGCATAATCCCAAAAAACAATCAGTAGATTATATATCACACGTCATACGATCCAAACAATTATGATAATTAGTTATTGGTCTTTTGGAGTGAACTGTAATACATTTTAAATTTGCTCCATCTACCAGGAGTTTAATATTTTTATGTATCGGACCCACACACACACACCGAGTGAGTGCCACTCGCTCCTGCCAGTATACGATGTTTTTTACGATACTTGCTTTTTAATGTATTTTGATTTTAAATCTTGAAATTAAAGACATATTTTTACACATTAAGTTCATTAAGAACGCTGTAAAAAACTCAAAAGATTGCATAATAAATTTAAAAATCGATAAATCAAAACCAACTGAATTTTTTATGAATGTAGACAAAAAGTATTGTTAGATGAAAAATAGAGTAAAAAATACATTAAAAAGCAAGTTTACAAGGTTATACACTAAGCTTGACAGACAAATAACTCCAAAAAGAAAAAACATAGTTAATCTGACACAAACACAGATCACACCAGATGTTCTTGAAACATTGTCTCTTGGACCAGATTTTAATGAAAAAATGTTCAATTTTAATAAAAATGATGCAATAAAATTCTTTAAAGATTTAGAATTCAGCTTACAAATTTCAAAAATAACTGAAAATTCGAGGGAATCTATCAGAAAAACTGTTAGTACAATAGTGTCAACTTCTATACGTAATAAGGCTCATGTACAGAAAAAAGATAAGGTGATGATCAATAAAATAAAACGGACGAAACAAATTTTAAAAGAAAATGGACATTTGATCGTTTTAAATGCAGACAAAGGCAATGTCTCTGTTTGTATGGAGAGATAAGAGTATATTGACAAAATGACTTAGCTACTTGGCGACACCAACACATACGCACAAATAAAGAGTAATCCCTTACAACAGTTTAAGAAAGAAGTTCATAAATAATTACATTACCTAAATGAAAATGAATTTTTAAAGTACAGATATAAGAATGTCCAGTTTACACAAACAGATACACAATTGGCAAAAGCTTACGGCCTCCCAAAAATACATAAAGACGGTACCCCATTAAGACCAATTATCTCTTTAACTAATAGTCCAACGCACCAGCTTGCTAAATTACTTCATGATAATTTAAAACATTGTATACCAAAATCAAAATATAATTTAAACAATAGTGCAGATTTGATTAGTAGAATTAAAACAGTTCAAATTCCAGATGATTATGTGTTAATGTCGCTAGATGTTGTGTCTTTGTTCACAAATGTCCCATGCGAGCTTGTGATTGAGAGTCTCGAAAGACGTGCACGCCATATCCTTCGGGGCTCAAAAATTCCTTTTACAGAAATTATTAATATAACAAAATTCTTATTTGGAAATACGTTTTTTACGTTCGACAAAAAGATGTATCGTCAGATATTTGGCACACCCATGGGGTCTCCGATCTCTCCTCTTTTTGCAAACTTGGTGCTTGATGATTGTATCAAGTTTTGTTGGAAAAATCCAAAAAACAAATACGGCATAGAACCGCTCTTTTTCTTTACGTATGTTGATGACTCTATAGCTTGTATAAGAAAAAACACTATGGAAATTGTTCTCCAAACCTTAAATAATCATAACAAACATTTACAATTTACTCATGAAATGGAAACTAACAGGCAGATTAATTTCTTAGATGTTACTCTATTTCAACAAAACAATAGATTAAAAACGAATTGGTACCGTAAAGATACGTCTGGAAATAGACTTTTAAATTTTATGTCAGCCCATACAAGACAACAGAAAATAAATATTATATATAACTTAGTAGATAGGACTATAAAACTGTCAGATCGTTCGTTCCATAGTAATAATATCAAGTTTATAAGACAGATGTTGCACGAGAATGATTATCCTTCACATTTTGTTAACAAATATATAAAAAAAAGAATTATGAAAATCAACACTACAGAATCGTCAAATTGTACACTCACAACACGTGACAACTGCAATTTTATTAGTTTACCATATTTCTCTAACATTTTTGAAAAAACAAAATTATATTTAAAAAAATTCCAAATCAGCACTATCCCCAAAATAACGAAAAAATTGAATCACATTGTGCAATTAGGTAAAGACAAAACAAAAAAGTTAGACAATACCAAAGTGGAATATGAAATTTCGTGCAACAACTGCCCTGCAAAATACACAAGCGAGACAAAGAGAGCACTTAAAGAGAGGAGAAGAGAACACAAAAACAATTACAAAACTGAATCTGTGGTATCGTTGCATCAAACTACTAACAATCATACCTTTAAATGGGATGACATCAAAATACTGAACAATCAGCCAAATTACAAGAAACAAATGATTTCTGAAATGCTCCATAAAGTGTCAGATGATAATAATATAAATAAGAAAGAAGACCTATACACTTTGAGTCATACTTACAAAAGCTTTTTCAAAAATATACGTTGCTGACCACATCTATTAGTGTGATATACTGACCTTTTGATGTATCTGTGTGAATATGTGTGTTCTACTATAAATTGACAATTTTGCGAAATGTGGTTGCTTTTGCCTATTTGACTTGCGTGCGAACGAACATCGTTAAGTTAAATCTTTCCTTTCGGTGTTTATAATAAAGGTACTTGTAGCGTTTGTGTTTCATTTTTATTATTTATAGGTTTTGTACTGATTTGTTGTTTAATTTGTTAATAAAGCCTGAAGAGGTCGACACTCCAGTCGACGAAACGTTGCTGTATCGAATAAAGAAAACGCGTTGTGTGTTTTTTATTTCAAAGTTTGCCCCAAAAAATCAACTAGTAAATTATTAAATTATATCAATATGCAGGGCGAGAAACATCATAACCAACTAAAAAATTTGTAGAATAAATTTCTTTTTCATACATTTAACTTTATTTACACCTTTAGAGGCGACTTTTTTTGCTATTTTTCTGTCAGTCTTTTCTCTACTCTTTTCTTTCATTTTTGAACTAAAATCAATAAATGATGTTAATTAAGTAGGTAATTACGAAATAAACAAAACTCATAACTGCTTACTTTTGAGGTTATGTGGACGATTTTTACTGTATGTCAATAATCAACTTACCATAAAGCTGGATATTAGTTACAATAACATCAAAATTGATTAAAATACACTGTATTTACTTTGACATAACACAACAAAAGATTTGCAAGTAAAAACAACAACTTTGCTGTGTCTCATTTGCCGGGCCTAAGACATAAATATGAAGCGTACGTAAATACGGTACATGCATTATGCTGTACCATTAATTGGGACCTTCAAATTTTAGATGTAATTATGTTGAGACATGGTTATAAATAAAAAATCCGCATTAAAAATACTGATCTTTGTTTTTAAATATATTAGGAATACCTAAGTTCGTTAAAAAAAAAAAAATTTCTGGACAAAGAATTCAATTTAATTAAGAAAAAACTTAGTTAAGTGAAAGTCAAAATAGGTGCTGATTCATATGTCCCATAGTACTACAATGGCAGAGTTGCAATAAACATTTTTTTCGTAATATTCCATATGTACTATGGCTATGAAAATAAGATATGTGATAAATGTTTCCACGTATGATATAACGAAATTTGTTTACAATCCTATATATTCTTTATTATTTAAATATTAATTGATTTTACAACATCCCATTAATTGGGACGTTGTCTCACAATCAGGACATTTACCTTACAAAAATTCACCTCCTTCACCTCTTAAGAACTACCCCCACGCATGAAATATCACAAAATCTATAAAGTTATCAAGTTGTATACCATTTTCAAGGTTTTTGGGATCGCTGATTACGAATTTCGTATTAAACATACAAAAATTTACCCTTCGACCCTTAATAATATTTTTCTAGATGTATAATAAAGAAATCAACACTGAAAGTTGGAAATAATTTTTTGTTGCTAAGTTTTTATTTATCTTATTCATTTTTCGTGTAATGAAATTTCAAAAACTCAAAACTAAACATTAGTATTCAATCAAACTCTAATTCTGATTCAGAATCACTCGATTCGTTTGCAATGTCAGCGGGAATTGTAATAAAACCAGTATCTGTTAATAATTTCAAAACATCAGTTGAAAGTGGCTTTTTTGTTTTCTTAGGTTTAATTTCTAATAAAATGTAAGGATATGAGTGTAAAAGAAGTCCATGAATGATATCTTTGTTATTCTGTACGTGACGTTTTCCCGCTGTTGTCTCTTCTAAATAGTTTTGTAACCATGTGTTAAGTTTCTTGAACTTCTTCTGAAAATTGACCAAGAGGTAATACGCAATGTTGTTTCACTGATGCGCCATGAATCAAAATCTGAAACGCAGTACAGGTTAGTAGATAATATGATTTTTTCCCGACACGTACAAAGGCCAAAATTAAGATTGGTGATAAATTAATTCAGTCCCGTTTGGTAGATTGCAAAATGTAGAGCTTTTTTAGTTGTTCTGAACTTGAGTGGTGGTTTATAAATTTTATATCCTATAGTTTGTTAGTAAATTAAAAAAAATAGTTATCTTATGAACCGTTGGTGGCATGTAATACCAAGAGTACAACATTACATATCGCTCTGCGGTTTTTAAGCAATACTTTTTAAAAGCGATTTCATCAATTGTATATCCACAAATTATTGTTATAAGTGTATTATGAAATCTCTGTATTTGCTCTTCGTCAATCTCTAACAACAAGTCAATTAAAATGAATCTTTTTACAAAAACAGTTAAAAAGTCAAAAATATTTATTTAAACTAGTTATTTCTGCAGGTTTTGTTTAGTTCTCAAAAAATCTTTGAGCGGTGTTTCCATCGTTAGAATTTCGAAACCCTTGTTTTGGAAAGTCAACTCTTTATGACAACTGAGATAAAAATGTACTTTGAATTTCTTTTTTTCGATTTTTCATTATTGCTTTTTACCTATTTCTTACTGTAGCTTAAAAATATTCGGGTAAAAATTATATGTACACTCGTTTTTATTTTTAACAGTCCACATAGTGCTATTAATTGAAATACTTTCAATTGTTAATTTTTCGATAGCAAACAATTTATAAACAAACCTTCCATTGCTTAAAATCCAGTCGGCAAGATATATACACGCAGAAATCGTATAAGTGCAGCTAAGAGTGTAATATGGGTTAGCCGTAAGACAATGCTTGATCATTTTCTTCTTTTAAAATAACTTTATTCAAATCATTCAATTTTTTTATTTTCAAGTTATAAATGAGAACTTTAAGTTTTTTATGACAAAAACTGATTTGAACAAAAATGTTCTTCACTATTTCATAACCTTTTAACAAAAGTGTGATATAAATAAAAATCTATTAACCTTATTATCAGCCATAGTCAAATGGAGTGAAAATAGTATTTTTATGTTTTTTTCGGAAAATACTTTGAGCTGAAAAATTTCATTTTTTAAACGCTTATTTTCTTGATGGATTAAATCCTTGGTTTCGCATTACTATTGCAATCTTACAGGTCAACAAAATCTTGTAGAGCATGGCCTTGGGTTATCCCACACTACCACACCAGTGTCTACATTTTTCAATTGCAATGGAACTATCGATGTAAGAGATAAACTCTTGTCACTCGCGGTAAATCCGTGCCAAAATTGCTTATACTTGGAGTACCCAGAACTCCCGTCAAATCCATACTTCAATATTAACAAGTAATTATTTTATGCTCAGCATGAGAAATCGGAAGACTTTGAAGTATCATTCAACTTTTAAGCAAGTATTATTCAACAAAGACTGCAATGAAATTTCAGAAGTTTTTTCCGTTATTTAAATATCAGCTGGATAAGCAGCTTTTTTAGCTTTTACGATGGTTTTGTAAGTTGGATAAATATTACAATTTTTTGCTCTTGCATTTTGACGTATAGCTTCGTATTGTTGCTTAGTAAAGCGGTTTTCAATTATAAAATTTAAAGCCTCTTCAAGCGTATACTTAGTAATATTATTATGTGAGTTTTCCTACGAATCTGAATTTTTTTTTGCACCATTTGGAGAACCTTCTGTGGTTTCCTTTAATAGTTTTTGCAGTAGCGTTATTTCAATCTGAACGTAAGCCCATTGATGCTGCAGTCGTTAACGCATTTACACTATTTAAACTACGAAGAGATTCTGTTTTCCGTCTTTTACTGCGATCAGAACTTTCGCCAAATGACTTTGATTTTCTTTCTCTTTTCGCGTTTTTTTCTTTTTCTATGATTTAATCATGATAACAATAAATGCGTAATATATTGAAAGACTAAACTAAACTTACGTGGGTGGCTGTTTAATGTAAAATCTATTTCAGTATTTAACCAGTCTTGTTCTTTCACAAAAAATCAATCATTATTACGTTTTGATGCATTCCATTTTTTACTGTATCTGTTGTAAAATCTTGAGTTTAGTTTATCTTGAAGAGTTTTTCTTGTAAAACAATCGTTAGAAACATTAAATTTATCTATTAAATTCTGTATAATTTCGACTTTCTTTTCAGCAATTGATTTTCCAGTGGTCTTCAGGTAAGCATAACGGAGTTCAGACCGTTTTATTTTATTCATCGTTAAATTGTAAATATACGCGCGGAAAATTTATAATGGACAAGTCAATATTACTTTATTTATAACAATAATATTACAGTAGATTATTGATAGATTTCTTTCTCTGCACTATGCAACTGCATCTTACATTTGATTGTTTTAATCTCATCGAACAGCGTTTACGAAATTTTAAGTTACACGGTTATACCTAGTGGCGTGGTGTCAGTTTACGTACATGGTTGTTTAAAAAAGGCAATTATTTTATCAAATATTGAAAAGTGTTATTTTATCAATTATTTGAAAAAACCTATGTTTCTGATTTATTAATCCATGTGAAGTAGAAATGTTCTCTTGATACTTTTCTGTAAAATGCTTCTATCAAAAGATATTAACAATTACAGTTGATGAAAAATGACCGATTGGAGATTTCAAAAGTTTATGACTTCTTTTAGAAGCTTTTTACGAAAAAAATTACAAGAGACTTTTTCTTCTTAAAATATGCCAGATTCTTAGAAAACAAAATGTTTGAAACCAAAATTTCGATTTTTTGAATATTTTTATAATTTTTTAAACAATTGCGTTTTAGAAAAATTGTACCACTCTAAAATCTAAACAAATTGTAAATAGTCAATTCGGATTTTGCATAAAACTATACACTACAAAAAACTCTAAAAAAACCTTCATTTATCTGGTGCAGACTGGTTGTACACCATTAAAGACCTAGCCCTCGGACTATTACGCTTACTTAAGAAATGATTTTTCATCTTATTTAAAAAGGGGCAAATATGGGCTAGATTTTTTGATAGATCAAGTTTCTAGGTATGTTCAGGTATATGAAATTGCTAGAGAGCCCATGAAAGCTCGAGAAAAACCTTTTCGATTTTCAACGTTTTCTTTAAATATTTACACAAACATACCTTTTTTTGAAAATAAAATTAAATACCTAAGGATTCATTTCTTTTCATAAGTCAATAAGAAAATTGACTCTTTATGTCATATATAATGATATTAAAAAAAATTAATGGATGAATCGAACCAAAAAATTTTTACAATCAATTTAAGAAACAAAAATCACAAAAAAAATCGAAAAAATTCGGAAAAAGCAAAATTCACTTGCTTGGAAGCTGCGTACATTTCAGACCAAATTTTTTTGAGTCATGATTTTTACTGACTTATATGCTCTTGAGTATTAAGAAGAAGTAAACATCACAAAAAATAGCAAATTCGAGACTTGAAAAATTGAATTTTGGCCAGCTTTTTGGCGATGTACCCCACTGTGCGACGTGCCACGCAACATAAATTAATGTATCTCTCCCAGTAATAATAATATCTCCATCAATTAAAAACACATTTTTTTTAGAAAATTTGACGTAGAATATGATAGTTGTATTAAGTAATCATTAAATTTTAGGGACCATAGTTAAAAATTGATTTTAACATTTAAATTGTTAAACACAATATGAAATTGTTTACAAGTTTTATTGTTGATATTTTTTTCTTAAAATTTACTTCATCATCTTCAAAATGAAAAAAAAAATTGACTCTAGCTTAACAAGAACCGGAGTTATGGGTGTTTGCAAATGAGTCTCCAAGGCAAAAAATCAGGAAACTCTTTAATTATCAACCCTAACTAAAAAAAAAAGAATCTTCGAGTAGGTATATTTTCTACGATATAGAACCCGTAAAAAACTTTTCAGCCAAATAAAAAATAAGACAGTCAGAAAGGGGTTCAGTTTGTAAAAGAATTACTCAGATACAAATTCATTCTTCTACAAGCAATCAAGTCGATAAATTTTATGCGCATCTGACATTACAACGTAAGGCATGAATGTAGAATAGATACAGGTAAGTCAGAGTCATGAATTAAGCTACTTTGCAGTACTTGTTCAGTAAAACCTAGTAGTCGCCTTATAAAAAAATTAGTCTTGAATCAATAGTATGACAACGAAGTGTATTACTATTTGGCTACTGATACTCATTTTTTTGGTTGTAACACATTGACTCAAAGTGACTCAATATCTTGAATTTCGTAACTGGCAGTTAAAATAACTACCACTTGACCACCCACGTAAAATTTTTGTTATTTACGTCAATGTTGAAAATTTCATTAATTATAAAGAGTTCTATTAAACCAAGAACATATTTGTCTTTTGGCGATAGTTTAATAGGTAAAAAACATTGCACCTCTAGGGTAGAAAAAGTACTAAACAAATTAAATTAAGTGGTTATGTTTTTTTAATGACTCCATATGTAAAACTGAGCTTTTTTGCTATTTTTAGTGCTTGTATATGTTTTGACAAAATTCAATTAACGATAAAAAAAATTTTTTTTAAATATATATTGCAAAGAAACACTGCTGGGATGTAGTCACTAAATTTTGAACAAAAGCGCGTTTACAGATTTCGACGGAAAAAGTCATCAAGTCTCCCGTTTTTGCCGTCATGAACATGGGCTCAAATGTGAAATGTTAAAAAAGTTTTAGAAAAAAAACTGTTAACACTTGATGTAACAATCAGAGTGTTTCAAAAAACTGGTTTGTTATTTCTGACAATTTTATCAATACACATGCAAAGTTTCAACAAAATTGCGTCTGCAGTCATGGAGATATTTGCACAAACGTAAACAAATTTGTTTCCCATCACTTGGAAAGTCACTATGCATAAATACTCCGCGAAAACAAGATATTTTTCAAATTTTAGAAAGATTTTGTTAAATCTACATTTATGAAAGCTCTAAGTTAATTTTACTTTTTTAGACATTTTTTTTCTTTCAGGCTTTTAATTTACTTCTAATCTACTTCTATAAATCTGAAGATAGAGACCTTTTAGTAACACAATAGCTTCCATGGTTTTATTATGTCTTTGATTTTCTTATAGTTTTTTTTTCTGCAGACTGAGCCTCATTAACGCTCTTTATAATTCTTGCAATACCGTTTACCAAATCGCCAGTTGCACTCTAGTCGGTAATAAAGGAGTCCGAGGTAAAGCTCCACCAATTCGAACAGGAAGGCGTAAAATTCGATGAATTTTAATACTTTCTTTACCACCACACTTTTAAACTACACGGCGAGCACCTCTGAAAGCACTATTCAATACGTTACAAGAACTTGGGCTCTCAGTATTTATTTGTTGCGAGGCAACATTATTAACAGCGTTTATAGTAGTTTTTCGTTTCTAATTTATACTACACTTCTTTTTAAACTCATACCTAATTTATCCTTCAGTTTTGTTGCACTTGTAACAAGAACAGCCGCTGTTTTTTACTTATACTCGAATCTAAGGTCTTCGCCAGGCTCTTTTAGGTAAAATTTAATCTGTTTCGTTTCTAGTCTCAAAATAAGATTTGTTTTAGTAAATAAGCTACATCATGCTCTTTGCACGCCACATTTAGAGAATTCACTCCAAGATCCCTTCTAGCGAGACGTTCCGTAATTAAAGGACCTGGAGCACTTATAACTTGGCAAGGGAATCTCTACAGGTAGAAAATTTATAATTTTATTTACAATACCATCTCGCTTACAGTGTATAATCATTTCATTATACTTGGGTACCTAAGTATAAAGTTAAAAGTACACAAACTTATGTGGCAGAAAATACAATTATAATGACAAATATACCTTTTATGAAACGATACTGTGTACGAAGGTGGTGCTATTATCATTAGAATGAGTATACCTACGTTAATGGGGTGTGGATTCAATAAAGATTGTAATATTTAATTCAACGATTATTAACAATATAACAATATTACGGCACGATAAAATGTTATTATATCATGTCAAGAAGCCTTAAAGAGACTAATTTACGGCCACGTGGAGTATATCGCCCAAGCCACCTTACGGCCAAGTGAAGTATACGATTTTTCGTCATCCCATACAGAAAAGTTTGTTCAATTTCAATTTCAATAGGTTGATATAATTAATAGTGAAGGCTAAAAGAATACATATCTTTTTTGATAGTTCTTTAAAGTACACTAAAAAAAACTTTTATCAAATGATGGTTTATTCTTGGTTTTCTAGTTTATGTACTAAATATGTGCTTTTTCATTTCGAGCGCAAGACTTTTCAGGTAACAGCCCACTAATAATTTGTTGCATCCGATTATCCATCGTTCATTCGTTTGCACTTCATCAGGATCAAAGCTTAAGAAATGTAGGAAAAAATAAATCATTCGGTGAACCGTACGTTTCTTAAGTATTGGTTTTAATAGAATGCGAACGAACAAATGATAGATAATCAAACGCAACCATCGACTCTGCCTCTTCTTCCAAGTTTTTCATAACTGTCTCTTCGTCAAACTCAGAGTCACTCGAATCCTCTGACGACATTTTTAATAACTATGTAAGAGTGATTGTGTTGATGATGCAATACTATAAAAAACCGTTATTTTAGCTGCTTACTCTTTTAGGTTGTACGAGACTTTCAGATAGCCATAAAAATTTTTTCAATAGCACCTATTAGTAACTCTGAACTTAAAATGAAGTACGTTAAGACACGTAGTTGTAATTTTGAGAACAGGTGCACATGAGACGAGAAACAAATTATTCAGCAATCGTCAAGAGAAGGTAAAAAATCGGGCAACGCTATAGTTAACAGGTGCTGAAAAAACGGAAAAACGACACACAATTGCGCCTGGCCGTCAAAAAAAAATAACACTTAGCCACCATGTGTAGGGTAGGGTGGGGCATTTGGAGCGCTTTGTCATGGACTTATCTTTTAAACTCTATAACTTGAAAAATATTTTATATGTGGTACTAAAAAAAATTATAAATGATGTATAAATGTCTAATGAATACATAAAAAAATATTTTATTCTTCCACCTGCACTTAAATTATTTTAAAAAATTTTAAATCGAAGTAACTGCCAGATTAGAAAAAGTGGGGCAATCAGAGAGGTTGCGTGGGGCATTCGGAGCGATTTTATAGCTGATTTTTTTTTTTTTAACTACCTGATAAAAAAATCGCATTACTTTTTCAATGACTGAATTACAAATAGTTTAGTAAATAAATAATACAGTCTCAATTTTTATAAGTAATCTCTTTTTTATTTGTATCGCTTGAACATTTTTCTTTAATTTCTATTCTTCCTGCTTCCCATGAAGTAAAACCAAGAAGGTGTCTTTCATATAGCTGAAATACACTTGCTAATATTTTTTCTTGAGTCACAGTAAAAATGCTTCTTCCACTCTTCTTTACAAGTTCAGCATTTTCATTTTTTTATAAATTTTTACTTTTTTTGCTAAAGTTTGACGAGGTACACCGTGTAATTTGGCAGAAGTGCCACATTTTTTTTCTTCCTTATATACTGCTATCACAGCTTTTTTCATCATTTCTTAATTCCAATTTGGACCCTCACTCTTTTTTTTATAATTGCGCACCATTTTCCAACTAATATTTATCTAAACAAGACTTTTAACATTAGCTTAAAACTAAGAAGCAAGTTGTGCTTTATCACAGCTACATTTTTTTTTAGAGATTAGAGCAGACATAATAAACGTTCCGAAACCGCTACGATTGCCCCACGAAAACCGCTCCGATTGCCCCTTTTTTAAAATCATCAATCCTGAAAAAATTTATTGAAAATTTTATCAACATTAAGCTACATTAGATATATACTTTCTATTTCACATATCAAAATTACAGTTTTTAGATTTTTTCAAATATTTTTCATGCGATAAAACTGACATGAAAACCATTTTTTTTTACTCCACGGTGACAGTACACATAAACTTGTTTTTATTCAGAAAATATAATTTTTCATTGCTATATCCAAATGTAAAAAAACGCGTCAGGGTCGGGACTTTTCAAAAATATTTTCTTTTTTTACAATTGGATAAATTTATAAAAAGATATTAAGAAAAGCCCCGATTACCCCGCCGCTCCGATTGCCCCACCCTACCCTATAGACACAGATATTCGTTATATATAGACAGATACTTGATGTACCCTCGAGAGCACGGACCTCGTAGAAGCGCCTCACTCAGTGGACATAATGAAATCCTGCTACATTCGTCATTTATATCTTATTAAACGGACGTAAATAACAAACTTTACTATCGGAGATGATGAAAAAACAATACATATAGGCTGGCCGGTACAAGACTGTGCATTTTCATCGAATCTTCTGATGATTTCAAAATAACTTCCTACAACGCACGCTGATTATATCTCTAACGTCACGCTCATATCTGTCACACACGCTCACACACTTGTTCCTAGTTCATATTGAATACCCAAAATATAATTGTATCTAGAAAATTGAGAAAAACCATCCTGTAGTACCGCTTTTTTTAATGGAGTAGTATTACATGCCAGTGAATGTTCCTTTAGGACGTTCATTACACATGGGTTTTTTTGACAGATATTATTCAAATATTCAACGTACATTCAAAATAGCATGAAAAATGTTCCAAGAAGTTGCAGATTATATAACGGTACCTTTTTTTATATGTTTAATTAAAAAAAAAATCACAATTTACTAGGCAACCTTATAGAAGAATCACGTCAAATTACATTTATATGATTTTTAGGAATCTCCCAATTTTTGTTTGTATGAAACATCACTTTTAAATAAACCTATCAAATTTTTAAATTAATTTACAAGTTATTTTTTTTAATAACACAAGAAAGAAGGGGCCAAGTATGCGTCAAAGCGTGTATGTAAACAAATTCATGAGAAGAATAATTGCCAGCGTTGCTGCAAATGTTTGCACTTCACTCACCTTTCTGAACTTTTCGCCCGGTAACTATGTGAAGAACGTTCTTTAGTCAAAAGTTACCTTAATTAAAAATTAAAAAATTGTGGAAGAATAAAATGTAACAAATATTTATTATTGTATTTATGCAGTACAAGACAAAATTTTTTTTTTAATTGTTGAATATTTTGAATGAATATGAAAAAGTTTTATCAACAATTATTCAGTTATTGTAAAAGTAACAAATTAATGATAAGTAAATAAATGTTGATTAATACATAGGAAAGCTGCTTTGCTAAAAGATACTAATTTTTAAGTTTTCGAAAAAACTTTTAGCTGAAAAAATTTGTTTAATAAATAAATGATTTATTTACTAACGTCAGTTATAAATATGAAAGGCATAATAAAAGACGTACTCGATTAATTAGTTAAGGCAAAAGAAGCGTTCAAAAAAAATACAGACAGTTAAAGCTTCTAAGTAAAACAGGAGAATCATTATTACCACGATACAAAATTATCTGAAAAACGCAGCATTTAGATTACGTACACCGAAACAATCTCAACGAACTTGTGGATTGTGTACGATTACTCACAGCTGAAAGAGCGACAGAAAATCCAAGTCATGACAATGAAATAATATTAATTATTGTAGAGTTACATGAGGTAGGGTTTATATAATAACGTAAGCAGTTGTTTGTTTTAGTATCAAAATGAATGTTTATGTATTTAGTTGTAAGATATGTAGAAATTAAGGCGGTAGTCGAGGTCCTCTTGGTGTCAGATACAAACTTATGACAGATAGGCAGTATAATTGAGATAAGAAAAGATTATGCAATATTGCTGCATCGAAATAACCTCAAGATGCTGTAAATCGTGCTTACCCAAGTAAAAGAATCAAAAGTATTTTTTTAAATAGATAGTATTCGAATTTTCATGTACAATTTACAAAAAAAATTACCATTTATCAAAGCTGATGCAACAAAAAGAAATCTAGACATTTTACACATGGAACGAGTTGTTGAGGAATTTTAGAAGACAGGAAGATTATCTTCGTCTAAAATTTGATGTGCGTGGCTTAAATGAGACGTGGCAAGCAGGCCTTATTGAGATGCAGCCTTACGTTAATAAAAATAAAGGTTATATGCATATATTTACTGCAATAAATGTTTTTTCAAGTATGCGTGGGGTGTACCAATAAAGAAAAAACTAGTGAACAGTGTCAACAGCAATGCAGTCTACATTAAACGATAGAGGGTGCCAGTAAGCTTACAAACTAACCACGGCAAGAAATTCTGCAATTTGAAGTTTCAAAATCTAATGCAAAAATACGAAATAAACTTATACTTAACTAACAGCAACTGTAAAGCATCAAAAGCGATTCAATCGTACTTTAAAAGATCTGATGTGAAAGTAATTTAGCTTACAACGCTATCACAAATGGTTTCATGTTTTAAAAACGTTGATTGAATTACATAGTAGTAGAAAACATCAAATACTTGACCTGAAACCAAAAGAAAACGAATTTCAATTCTTGATAAGATTTTAAAAAAGGTGTGGACATATCAGCAAACCAAAACCAAAATTTAAATTTGATGATAAAGTACGCGTAAGCAAGATAGAACCATCATTTAGTAAAAGTCACATTTCTAAATGGTCGACAGAAACATTTACTATCACTTATGAAGCAAGAACAAATCATACTACGTATTGCCTCAAAGATTATCGAGATTAACCGATCTCCGCAGATTTTTACCAACAGGAACTGCAAAAAAACAAAAAAATTCTGATATTTACCTGTTCGAAAAAGTTCTTCTAGGAAAAAATTATAAAAAAATTATCATTTTATTCACTTATTATTAGTCATAAGAAAATACAATATGTTTTCCGTTGTTTATTAGAAATAAATAATCTACACTTTTGAACATCATCTAACTGTTTGTTATAGAAGACATCATTATTAAACAGAGCTACGCATATTTTATACAGTAGAAAGATTTGAAAATCATCAGTCAATTCAGCTACTACCTTTGACCCAAATCTAGTGTTGACTTTCCTTAGTTTGGTCACCATACATTTTTTATGCGGAATCATCTTCTACATTTTTTCGCAGGCAACAAACCTTCGTTACCTATTTAATTGAGTTCTGGAAGATTTATCTGCAACATTTTTCATAAATAATCATTATTTCAGTTGAGGAAGCATTCATTTATTAATTTTTTTTTTCTTGAAAAAATAGAAAATGGAAAAAAACATACTAATTTGCGAGACGTCAAGGCTATTAACACGGTGTAACATAGTAAGAAACGGCTACTGATGGCGATAGTGGCTTGCGTATAGAAGCTCCTTTTGTCTCTCTAGTCTGGTCCCATTTGAATCTCAGGCTGAGAGTGTAGTAAGCTTTGCTGACTGTGACACTTCCTTATATGAAGCTACCTACACTGTGTTTTGTCCTTCTACTACAACTTTCTACTCTATTTTTGGCGGCTCTTGGTGGATAGTCTTCTCTCTTTCTGTTTCTTCATTCAAATTTGATGCTTCGATCCCTACTTTTTCGTTTTCGATTAGATTAGCTGTTTTTCCCCTTCTAGAACTTTACCTTAATTTACTCATACCCCCTCCACTATACTATAATGACCCTATGATAAAACCAGATTGGTAATAGCGTTTGTCATCATGCGCACTAAGCGGTATTTTTGTTACTTTTTCGGTAAAGATCTAATGATGCCTCAATCAGATACTTTTTTGCTCTTGAGTCATACCATTATTTTTGCATAAGCACTTGATGTAATCATTAAAGATTATCTTAGCTTTTACTACTGAGCTGTTAATACCCTTGATTTTCTTTAATGGCTTTTGGTCTTGAACCTTTACACTATATATTTTGCTCCTCAATCCGAAAAATTCCAACATGACTTTTCCATTGCACTCATTTTTTATAAGGCTAACAATTGTTTTTATTACTACAAGGTATGTATTATTATATGTTATTTTATGCAAAAGACTGTCAGTGTCCGTACATAAAGATTTTGATTGGTCTGCCAATTGTCCTTTCATAAAGTCATAATGAAAGCAATTTACAAGTGTCTTAGATAGGTCTTAGACACTCTATTCAACATATATTAGCTTTTTAATAGAGATTTCGGTACATAATAATAGTATGACCACCAACAGCTCATCAAATATGTCACAGCTGCGAAAATTCGGTGAAGCGATGTAACTCTCAGCACTGTAACGCCCTTTATTTCATTTATTAATACGCCCGACATAATACATTTACGCTTATACTCCATGGTTTTTTCATGCACGGCATTATTAAATAACTCATACAACATCTTCTTAAAGTCATTTTTGATATTTTTAAACTTTTTACTGTTAAAGTCTATGCATTCATTCAACCATGAACTTGGATTGAGCTGTTTAACTCTATAAACTTTGGTTATACGAAGATCATGGCTAACAGCTTGTTTGATCATTGTTGATAGTATAGCATAGTCACTAATTTTTTTACTTGGACACTGGAGATGCGATGTGCTCAGCACAAAAAGGTAAATCCTTTTGAGCGTCGTCGAGAGTCTTAGGATGGTCAAGATGGGCTTTAAGTACGTAACCTACTTTTCCTTTGTTTATTACGTTCAAAATACAAACCAGACTACTATTTAAATCTATTAAAAGCCTGCCTAAGGCAATAGCTTAGTCATGGCCCATTCATACAAGTTATCAACATCATTATACATCAAACTTCTATCACTTTCATAAGATACATAGCCTTCTTTCGTGGATGGATTATTGGCCTTGGCATACCAATTGTAACATTGGCTTATACCACCACAAACTCCACGATCGATAAACATAACCATATTTCTTTCAGTCAACGGTTTCAATTTTACCAGTAATTGTATACAAACATTTATGTACTTACTTATTTATCTATTTATTTATTGAACAATCTTAACTTTTTGCACGTATTTTCACCTTCGTGAATTTTAACATTGCGTCCCATGTTAGGCCAAGCATTGTGTAATATAAGCTGTATCTAATTGATATGACTCGAGACAATTTTTCCGAAACTTTTAAAAGTAAAATTTCTTTAGGCACGTCTTATATAAGGAGTTAACCCGTAAAACGGGGGAGCCAATGCTGACATGAGTTTGTCTATAGATATTATCTATGTTCCAGCCAGCGCTGACTGCAGCGCAGAGGATAAGCTTGTCTGCTTTCGTCCCCCCTTTCTCGCCCTCTCGCATGCTCACAATGGAGTTACTCAATCAATCAATCAATCAATAAATCAATAAATCAATCAATCAATCAATCAATCAGTCAATCAATCCATCCATCCATCCATCCATCCATCCATCCATCCATCCATCCATCCATCCATCGATCGATCTATCTCTCTATCTACTGTATATATATAAGAGTCTCTCTCCATACATACTGCTGCATAACGAAAATCGTCACGTGGCTATAATACAGGCTAAGCTCGTCTTCCGTTACAGCTAAGATACTATCAGGTAAATAATGTTTCACACAAAACGTCGTTTGATCTCTTTCAAGTCTTAAAAACAAACATAGTAAAAGTCGTTATCCTTTCCTGTTTATCATATCACACACACACACACACACACACACACACACACACACACACTACCAGGCCGTCCGTCTCGGCTTTACCCAAGACTCACTTAATAGAACACCGTAGTGTGTTGACATGTAATGTTCACATTACAACGTATTCAGTTAAAAATTATACATCTATTCCTGACACTTCTCAGAAAAAAATTATCTTATTAAAAACATATTTGTTTAAAATCTGTATAGTTTATTTGGTCAAAAAATAAGCTGTAAGAAGTGGAAAAAACATAATAATACTGAAAAGTCCCGTCAGAAGTACCATGGGTTCCTTATACCATAAAATAATCTTGAGCACAAGAGGGCCGTTGATTTACAGTTTCTTTCGTATAATCTACGAAAAGGGCTATTTTTTAAAGTTTTAAAGATTCAAAACTCATAAAAAATGTATAATAAAAAATTTTTTTTCGCTTATCTCACAACTTTATTACCAGAGCAACAAAGCCGTGGAGCTTAATCTCTACATTTTTTATCGTCACAAAAAAACAAATACTTATTATACCTACTTAAAAATTTGGAAGATTAATGTGATTACTGTCAAGGTTATGATGAAAAGCTGATATCCCACTTACTCAATGGATTCTTTATTCATCAATTCTGATGTTGTCGTTTCAATCTCAATTAATGTTTTGCATCACTTTCTTGACACCTTAAATTGTATACATTTAAAGCATTTAAGGTTTTCCTTCCAATTTGCCCTCTTGCGATTATTAGAATCGTTAAAACTTTTGCAAGCCCTATAGGCTGTTTTTTGTCAACTTTTTAAAGTTATGATATATTTGTTGGCAAAGTAGTTTGACGCTCGATGGCCCTAAAAAGGACCAGTAAGCTAAACCCTTTCGTAACTGAAGTTTGAAGCAAACGTGATGCCTGGATACTTCAGGGTGATCTTCTCCGGCCTGCTGTTATAGCACAAGACTGATTAGGAGGAAAACTACAACGTTAGAAGCGTTGAAACTAGTTGTAGAGCTCCTGGTATTTTGCCGAAGACGTTCATGTCTCAAGCACCTTCTTTTTTCGCAGAGCTCGGTTGGTTTGGTGATTTAAGGTGGGGAGATCAGTTCGTAATGCTTGCCTGTTGGAGACTGTCTCATTCGCTCAAGTTTATTTTTCTTTCTCAGCCGTTAGGTTCGCCAGCGCAGACCTCGAAGAGGATCGGCGATTCCTGGTAGAATGCTTAGAGTCAAGAGGGTAATATAGAATCGTCGGTCGCTGGGGTTCACAGTCCTGCGACGAACAACTTCGCTCGTGATGTCTGCCAGTACATGACGGACTTGGTTTAATAGTGGCCTGATTTATGTAGTCTTTTAGTCGACAAATCGTTGTCAGAAAGAGTAGTAAAAATGTATTTGTTGGCAAGGTAGTTTAACATGAGGGAGCCCTTAAAAAAACCAATGAGATTGATGGTAAAGTAGGGATCGTTAATACTTATACTGGCCTTGAAAAGGGTCAGAAGTAAAACTTCCAGCTTTTTCTTATTCTTGATGATGGAGAGCCAGCCACGGGTTGCTTGACTCTTACTCTTGCATAACCAACTCAGTCGTTCCCTGAATAACCAACCGCTTATCCTTAGTCGGGAAAGTGGGCCTGGAGAATAACTTCTCTGTGGGTATGCCATTGGGGACGACTACTGAGAAGGAGGTTGTAGTGGTTGCCCGGACTTGTTGGAGATGTTTTTCCTGGCTTGCTACAGTAGAAAAATCTGCTCTGGTAGCCCCAGGATGGTTGGAAGGATGGCCATAATACCGCAAAATGCTAGAGCAGATTGTGCTCTGGCTAGACACGTCTCCTGGTATTTTACCGAAGACGTTAGCATATAGAACACCAGTTTATTGGTGTTACTCGTCAATCTTTATGAATCGGGATGAAGTTTAACGTGAGTCTTTTGGTCATTAGAAAATAGGATTGTCAGTAGCCGGGATACCCAGCGTGCACGACTCCCAGCTCTATACTTCATGCGCTGCCAATGATCGACTATGGTATTCGGTATTTGGCTCGGGGATGTAAAAACAAGACTTACTTAATTATATTGCAGGTAGCTTTGATTTAATGTCTACGCCATCTAGCAGATCCTACTGAACTAAAGTGAAAAGCTAACGTACTATTGCAAAACTTTGAGCTTGTTTAATGCTATTGTTATCAAATTTTTTACGCCAAATTTCAGCAAGATCAGTTGTGTAGTTTTCGCGGTTAGCGATGACAACGGTTTTAGCGACTTTACTTTATTTATTAGTGTGATGTTCGTAAATAAACGTGCGTAAAACATTATATATGTATAGTATGACAACCTGACCCTTAAAAGTAGGAAAAAGCGCTGTGTCATGAAAAGGGAGCCAAATTGGCTAAAAATAACAATTTTTACGGGTTTCTTACAGGAGAACTACATGATCGAGGTGAAAAAATAGAGGGGTTGGACTATGCACAAACATAACCTTGATTATTTCTTTTTTTTATTGTATCTTAAAACCAACAAGTAAAAAAAATTTTTCTTTTTCAGGCCGTGTTTAAAAAATTATATGGACATTTATAAAATCTTAAAAAATTTTGGTCACAACATAATCTCTCCAAATTTGAAAAACAGTCATATTTTGAAAAGGAAGCTAGATTCTCTAAAAGGGAACTACATGATCGATAAACACAAATTGAAAAGGGTTGGACTGTGCACAAACATAACCTCAGTTTTCTCGTTTTTTGACTGTATCTTTAAAAGAACAAGTAAAAATAAATTTTTATTTAGTATGGCATGTTTGGAACATTAATACTAACGTTGACAAAATCTGCGGAAAATTTTGTTACAATATAACCTCTCTAAATTAGAAAATCAGTCGTCTCTTGAAACGGAAGCCCGATAGGCCAAAAATAATTTAAAGTGTATAAAATAATTATCAAGGTGCAAGAATATATGCCGATAATGCCGATTCCCTTCTGCACTACAACAAAACGTTGCAACATCTTTACGGATTTTTAAATACAAACTTTTAATTCGTTAAAACTAAACAATGGTGAAGCTACGGGTGCTGTTCTTGAAATGTAATGTTTAAAACATACTATTTCACATTATATTTCAATTTCAGCAACGTCTGAAAATTTTTTTAATCGCAATCTGTAAAATACTCTTTTTTCGATAAGAGTACGTGTTAAATAGATAATTTGTTTCTCGAAAACGGTAAAGCTAGGGTATCTGAAATTTAAATATGTTATTTTACATAGAATTGTTAGCTTACACAAATATTTTCAAGGCGTTCCTAAATTTTTGGATTTTGTGACACTACCCCCTTAATACATAAAATAGACGTAATGATAAAAGCTAGTTAAATAAATGAGAAACTTAGGATTTTTGATGTGTATCACTACTGAGTATTGTATTTAAAAATTTTGTTGAAAAGAGTAATTAAATTTATGCAGTTTGCTTAAAGGAAAATTGCTGAGAATTACGTGATAAAGTAGTTTAATAATTAAAAAAAAGCATCTTAGAAAAAAATCCTGAAACTGTATTTTTTAAGACAATTTCTTTCATTTGGTGAATTTATGAACTATTTGTACAAATTGACCTATGCACTCATTCATATAATAAAAACATCTTTTAGTGAGCCACTTTAAGTAGAAATGTAGTGGGACCATTGTAGATCACTGTAGCTATGTTGTAGGGACTTCGTTTCTATACAGTACTTTCTTACATGCACTGAGAGACCGGATTGTTTATAGTTAAGATATATGTTAACTGTTAACATCCACATTTTTAATTTAAACATGTGTATGTTAGTTAATATGTATCTCAACTATAAACAATCCGGTCTCTCAGTGTGAGCGATATCTAATGTTATTAAGTTTTTTAAAATAAACAGTTAAAAATGGTATTTTTCTAAAAAGTTGATATCTCCTTGAAAATAGCTTTTAACAAAACTAAAATTTTAGGTAAGTTTGATGTGTTGAGTTCATATTTTGCAAGGTATTTCTGAAGCCTTCATACAGTGGCAATAAATAGTTTTCTTCCTCATGAATCTGTAGCCTTGAAAAGTTCTGAAATCAAAATATGAAAACAGTAAAGTTTTATTTTTATTTTTGGTGCATCATACATTTTGTATGACAGTCGTAGTACAATACTGTTTCGTACTCGTACTTTAACAAAATCAAACTAAGTTATATTGACTTTTGACCGGTACTTCATCCAAAACCTCACATCAAATACATCCATGCCTTGCTATATCAAAAGCACATAAAAATGTTAGGGCAAAAGTCAATATTACTTAAATTGATTTTATCAAAGTACGATAACTAAACAGTATTATACTACGAATGTCATACAAAATGTATGATGCACTAAAAATTAAAAAAAAAAAACTTTACCGTTTTTATATTTCCATTTCAAAACTTTTCAACGCTACAGATTCTTAAGGAAGAAAACTATCCATTACCATTGTATGAAGGCTTCAGAAATTTCTTACAAAATATGAACTTAACACATTAAACTTACCTGACATTTTAGATTTGTTAAAAGCTATTTTTAAAAGGGTCTTATTAACGTACAATTTTTTAACTGTAGCAAATCATCTTTCTAATTTTCACTGAGCCATATGATTTTACACTAATTTAGAATTTTTTAATTACTTAATGTTTTTTGGATTTCTGTTTTGACAAAAAATAGTGAACGCAACGATAAGGTATATGTACTGCATGTCCATATTTACATAATTACTTACATACCAAGCGAGATACATTTTTCATCCAAACGTAATGATACTTGTACTCTTTGTTTAAATGAACATCACTTCAATTCATATTGTCATCTTTTACATGATCTACATAGAAGCTTTTGAGTAGTAAAAGATTCACATAGACTTTTTTTTATGTATTGTCAAGTGACTGGGAAAAACATCGCATACATTATTCTTCTTCAAGAAGTATAAATTTACCGATACTTCGTTTTGGTTTTTAAATTTTGTAATTTTCTTTGGGTTAAGAGAAAAATTAATGCCATTAAAGTTTAACTCGTTTTCGTACTAAACATAATTTGAGATCCGATTTAAATTTCTTTTTTTTTGGATGTGTGGCTGATAAAATAGCTTTTTTGAAACGCTGAATGTCTCTGTTCACTACATTTACGCAAGAATTTTTCTTTTTTATTTAATTCGGTGAATCTATAAAAGAACTGCCTTTCATAGAAATAAGTTTATTAATATTTATAACTTAATTCAAAATTGAGTGCAAAGATATGCCTGATTTTTCGTCACTAGAATCATTCATATTTTTTCTATTAGCTATATATAAAGCTGTAATTCTATTACAACTATTTAATGTTGTACATTCACGTCAAACCTCTCATTTAAATCTGTTGTTTGGAATATAACTTATGATTTTTTTTTTCAGAATTTTAAATCTATATTTTCAACAATATCTTCAACTACAATACATTAGGCTGCCAACACTGTATTGATTTTTAATACTTTATATTCATTAAGAAATCGATGTATCAACTTTACAAACTCATGTTTAGCGGCTTTACGAAACTTTTTCAGGTTTAGGTGCTTTAAATTTACGATAAAATCTGTCTTAATATGATTACTAAATGCGCTAATCACGTGATTTAAATTTGTTGATTTATTATTTTGAAGAACTAAAGATGCTGTCACTTCTGCCATATAATCATCTTGACTGCTTTTGACGGGGCCTGCTTCTGATATAAAACTTTCAGATTCATTTTCGGATACCTCAACTGCTTCTGTCATTTCTTGCTCACTGTGTGGCACAAAAACTCGAGATTCATCTGTTAATATTTTTAATGACTCTACTATTTTCAAATTATCATAAATAAATTGTAAGGTACTTTTAAGTAAAGATACAGCTGACTGAAAGATAAAAGTTAACAACGTCTGAAAACAAAAATTTTAATGAGCTGTGGCTTTACTTTTTTATTTTAAATTTTTATCTTAATTTTAAGATACAATTGAGCAAAATTATAGTTCTTTTTCATTGATCATACCATTTATAGTGATAATTATTTAATCACTTTTTTATAAATACACAATAATTAATTTTATTTAAATGATTTTAATCCTACTTCTGCAATACCACTTGGCTATGTTTACATACATTAAGTCATTTCCGTAGGTGGTCACGAGGGCGGCAGAACAGGCTGTTACACGATAGTGGATGGAAGTGAAACTATTGAAAGCTTTAAAATAATTTGGCAAATAGTGGCATTTGTACAGCCAGCAACCTGAAAAAACTATGAGAACGCATTATGTTCCTGATTGAGCAAAATTCCCACATTAATGCCCCTGACATGTATAGCCAATCATCCAGTTACGAAAAGGCTCTATATTTAAACTATTAAACGAAGAATCTCTCAAAAAGCTAGCCAATTTAACATGAAAGCGAATCTCGGTTGGATTAACTGATTTCAGAACAGCAAGGACCAGTTCCGCAGCATTATACTGTAAGGGTCATGATTATACACAAATATATTTATCATATAATAAGGTATACTATTATAATAGAGTTCTTTTATGTGACGTCATATATTCATGTATATTACAATTATAGGAGTCAATTTTAAGAAGGATAGGAGACAATGGGGACTCGTAGGTACGAAGTTAAGTTCGTATTGCCCCCAACATGTATTACGAGATATTTTAGTGGGAAAGTGTAGAAACGTGGTCAGATTCTTAATGCCCCTTACTCATGATACACAACGTCACGGGATCCTATGATATTAAAAAATATATATTCATCAACTCTTTTGTGCTCCCCTTGGGCGTGGTAGGTCGCCGATGTTCCAGGATCGCTCCAATTCGTACTGCCCTAGAGATCCTCTGGTTCACTAGCTTCCTTATCTAGAGGATGGCTCCGGTTCGCGATGCCCCAAAGATCCGCTCTTTACCCGTGGAACACAAGAGAGAAGTCACTGGTGGACAAGGAAAACTAGAAGACTATAGTAGCCTCATCGTCGCCCGTTTAGCCAGAGTAGCGTATAAAGTGAACCGGTAATATAAAAGATAGTAATCAAAGATATAAGTATGATTTCGCTATTTATTGCGGCATGTGATATTACAACAGCGCTTTAAAGAGCAGAGCTCCCTAGTCAAAGCGCCGGACTCGTTGCTGATGGCAAAAGTGATTAACATGGGCTGGCATGGGCCTTTTATACCCTCCTGAGAAGCGGCGTCGGCGGCGGCTTTGATTAGATGGCTCGAATAGAATAGTTGCGAGCTTTAGTGTAAGGTGTATTTTCACGTCATACGTTTAATTATTAAGGCATTTTTACATTTCTTAATTGCGCGAATATTCAAATTCACGATAGCTTCGGTTTGTTAGTATATTTGAATATCTTAAATGAGATATTAATTAAAAATGTAATTGTGACCTAACAATACATCTTATTTAAATTTTTTTAGATCATTAACAAAAGCCATCACAAATTGTTATCCCTTTCACAAAACTTGGATGGATGGTATGTACAAAATGTGGGAGATATACGGAACAGCTTAGCAAGTGTGCTACTTTTTCTTGGCGAAAGATCTAACAATAACCGGCGCAGACCTGGAAACGAAACTTAGTTCCACCAAGAGCATGTAGCATCTCAACCCACCCAAAATCCTCGTCACAATTTAGCATCGTTCGAACAAGAAAAAGCAAATTTTTAAGAAAGAATTTTGTGCTCACTCTATCCTTAAACATCGATCGAACGAGAGAGGTCAACCATGCAAGATAAGATCCCATGATACCCACAAATCATATACGTTCCAAATATTGCAAAATCAAGAAAATGTGGAATTAAATATTCCCTTAAACCATTACACAGGCTACAATTCCAAGCATCCCAGACGTTCAGACAATTTAACTTAACTCTTTAAAACTTCATACATATTTTTGTTGGGGGAGGCTTCTAAAAATACATAATCAATTCAGTATATAATTAAGTTATTTGCTATGAGAAAATCATGTGGCAACACAGCACGTGGCAAAAGCTGGAAATGTGAGGGGACGCCAGTGGCATGAAATCCACGTAGTCCACAGATATTTTTGAATATCTTACAAGCTAAGCATTTTATGCTAAAACGTAAGATTTTATGCAAGAAACGTAAAAGTTATTAAAAATTTAATTATAAGTAAGTGCCTTTTCATCCCATGTAAATCGGAGTAGGCGTTTTCACATTACAGTCTTCCATAGTATGAAGAACCTACAAAAGTATAATGTACATATATATATATNATATATATATACATGTATCATTAAATCTATCCAAAAGGTGCGTTTGCTGAGCAGACTCTGCTCAGTGTTTTGCTTTCAGTGTTGTTATATCCATGGTTAAGCAGACGCAATTACCAGTTCTTGCTTGAATTTTTCGTTGTAATGGCTGTAACTTTCACTCAAGTATTGTTTGAGTTTGGTATTGGGTTTTCGATGCAGTAATCATTACTCGTCAATTATTATTCAATTACAGTAAACTTATCAAGACTATACAATTCATTTTTCGCAAGTATGTACACAGTGAGTCTGTGCATATCATATGTGAAACATGTGATCTGTCTATTATACGGCTACTGCATTGCATAATTCAATTTATGAAGAAAGAAATTATTTATATATCAAACTTTTATCATCGTTATATCATATATTTCTGTAAAATGCTTAGGACCTGATAAGGTCATACCTCGAGGCTTAGTAATTAACTTATCTTATCCCTCGTCAAGCTCTCTGAAAATTTCTACCAAACAAGAAATATCTGAATATTAATTAAATTCTTTATAAAACTAGATAAGACAATTTTTGTTAACATTTCTACAAATTTTACGTTTCATTTAACTGATGTTCCCGAGTAAAAAGATCTTAAAGAAAATGGATGATGAGATCCTGACTTAATCCACTATATGGATAAATTCTGGATCCATTGTGTCCGTAGTTTTGGATCCACAATGGGTCCATTTTGGCTCAAGAGCTAGATGATCTCATCACGTGATATGCACAAACACTATATATAGTGTTGCCTGCGTTCACGAACAGTATATAGATACTTGCATGCACAATTAATATATAAAATTATGAATTAAGTAACGAAATAGCCATTTAAAATGTCACTCGGTAAACGCACAATAGTTGACTTTATTTGTGTTAAGTATTATAGGAAATTAAAACGTTAAGCATTTAAACAATAAAAATTCTCTTATTGCAAATAAAGGCAATAAGGTTATGTAATCTGACGAGTTTAGTAAAAGTAGTAAGAACCAAGTTGGCTATAATGTATTAAGTGATTCACGTTTTATAGTGAAAATAGCACTAACGAGTCAATAAATGATAGCTAATTAAATTGTCTGGATCCATTACTAGTCTAAAATTGCGGACACAATTGCGGAAAAAATTTAATGAATCAAGGCTGAATCTAGAGCTACAGTAGATAGATCCAGACTGGATCCAACCTGTAGGATTATTTCTACTCAGGTTGAAAAGATAAAAAAAAAATGCATTCGATCTCCAAGGAACGCACTGTTCTTTTAGTTCTTTTAGAATAAGAAGTTGCTGTTTCTTATCTTTCCCTAAAGTATTGTAAGTTTCTTTTACGATTACGTGAAGTTGTCTAAATGTATTTACGCAACATTCAAATTTTCATGTAACAAAAAGCACTTTAGCAGAGCCTTTCGGCGTTGTACCTGGATTCTTAGTTGCACAATTAACACTTTTCGAGCTAATGCGAACGCGCTGCGCATCGCTGGCTGCAGCTGCTTAAGTACTGTAGCTCACGCGCTATTTTTCACTATTTTAATTAGTCGTTACATGCAAAAAGATTGACCAAATCTATAGGGAAAAAACTTCATATGGTACAATAAACCTTTAGCAAAAAATTGTGCTGGTCCGAAGTCTAAAAATTGAGTATAACAGCCAACATGCGTTAAAAAACTTACATTATTGTATATTGGCTTCTGTTGGCCTTACAGCAACTTTTTTTTTTAATTCATGTGAAAATAAGAGTAATCAATTGCACTAAGTTGTCTTGGACGAAGGTAAAAATTACATAAAATATGGCCATGTACTTGCGGTTTTTGTTAACTTTTTTATCTGTTTATTTAAAAAGTCCAATTTTTTAGGTAGTAGAGATAATAGTATTCTTCACTAATTCCAAAAAGTTATCCATCGATGCCATGCCCATGACACATTTTATACACA
Source organism: Copidosoma floridanum (assembly GCF_000648655.2). The sequence continues at coordinate 1,722,120 of NW_019379968.1, forward strand.
ATCAAAATTTTTAATTAACTATTGCCCAACAGGCCAAGATTTTGAAATTTCGCAATCGGACTTGGCGTACTATAAAAAACATACTAATGTTTTTAAAATATGTGATTTTCATTCAATATTGAATATTGCAACATGTTTTTTCATGCATTTTAATTTTTTTGCTTTTTTTGGCTTTCTCACTTGTTTAAACAGTAGAAGAAATCTTTTAATTTTTTTTTAACACTAACTCTTTATGTAACATCATCAGATGAACAACTTTTGTATTCAACATTTCGCTCCAAAACCAAAACTTTCCGAGATATTTAATAAAAACTGAAAAATAGCCTTTTTTAAAGTTATTTTGCGATAAAAAAACAATGACACGTATCTCCGTCGAATTCAACGGTTTGAAGTGTTATTCAAGGTATTTTTCTTCAAATTTTAAGCTTATTACCGTATTGTTATATAAAATCACCACCCTCTAATGCTCTGGCGCCCTGACTACTGACACGATTTTTAAAACACATAATTCTATATTCATAGTTTATTTACGTTTGAGGGATATGAAAAGTTCATCAAACATCTTAGAAGTATAAATGCTCTGCTTTTAAACCATCCAACCTGGTACCTTGCACGAAAATGATGTACTCTATAAGTATTATGGGGACTATCACAAAAAATTTTAATTTCTTGTTGGTCATGGTTATCTGTTTTGGAATTATGAGGTGTATTATAAATAGTAAATGTAATACTGTAGGCATTAGAGTTAGAGCAGATGTAATAACGTTACATCTATATATTCTAACTAATTAACTTTATTAATAAAAAAAAGAGTATAAATACATATTAGATGCGTCTCATCAGGAAAGTGTCAAGAAAACGACTGGCTCACTGCTCGTATCTACCATATTACCTTGCCAGCTGGATACACTAAAAATAATAACCATAAGTGGTTCTTACAGTAGATCTTTATCTACTTATTTGCTCGCTATATTGTGAATTCGTTACAAGTTTTTCGCTTTTTATTTTTGCTGATATGCTTTTTTCTGAGCCAATTTTTTAGAAGAGCATCTGCGCTTATCACAATACACGTGTTTAGGTTTATTGTTTTCCGATTTTTAATTAACATTTCTGTCTTTATTATTTTCCCTTTACTCGCTGTTAATACAATCATCAATTTTAGAATTTTCATTACCCACAACAGCCCCTCTCTTAAAATATTTATTTAGCGCGGTAGCGATTTATTGATCGACATGTGTTTTAATTACGAATCGATTATCAAATTTAATTGTATAAGTGACGGGAGACGTTGCTCAACTGCGGTTGCTTCTGATCTATTTTCGGTATCTTTACGATGATTTCTTGGAGATTTAATATAGTTTATTAAAAAGTTATTTTTCCTACTGCCTTTTTTAAAACAAATTTGATAGAATTGATGTTGTTTTACTACATTTAAGGTAACTCGTTTTGATAAATCGAATCTAGTTTTAATGCCACGTTTAAACATCAATTTTGATGGTTTCTGTCTAGTAGTACAACGATCTATACTTTAATAATCTGACAAAAACCTGTTTATTAGAAATTTTTAAGTATGACCATCACGTATCATTTTATCTAATTTTGTTATAACGGTTTAGACAACATTTTCTGCAGCTCCGTTTGTCGCTGGATCGTATCGTAGAGACAAAGTGTGTTTAATTTTTTATTTTTCAAAAATGTATTAACGATAATTGTATTTCGGCACTTTAAAATAGTGTTCCATTGTCTGAAACCACCTATTTCGGAAATCTAAGCCTCACGAATACATCATCTAAGACTTTGATTAATTTCTTTGCTGTAATATTTTTTTAAAAATTTGACTTTAAACCATTTGGAATGATCATGAATTAATATCACAAGCATGCATCAAAGCATTGCCTTATTTATGAATATCAATAAAGGAAAAAGGTGAAAGATAAATCATTAAATAAAGTTTTTATTGATAATTTGGTAACATATACAACAGTTAGCAGATAGTACCAGCAGTTAAGTGGTGATTTGAGTTTGGATGCTCATGAACGTAAAGGTCATCTAGAAAAGTGTTGAGGCAATGATTTGCGAACTTTTCTCGACAAGAATCATGTCAGACTCGACAAGAATTGGCAGAAGTGCTCGGAGTTGACCAAACAACAGTTACCAGATATTTTGAAGCAATGGGAAAAACTGCAAAGGCAGGAAAATGGGTTCCACACCAGATAAGTGAAAAAAACAAAAGAAACGATCCAATACTTGCCATTCTTTCCTTGGTAGACATTATAAGAAGTCGTTTTTGTGCAAAAGTATAACAGGAGATGAAAAAGGGATTTATTTCGGTAATCTGAAGCAGAAAAAATAATTTGTTGATTCTGGACAGCTCTCCACGTCAAATGCAAAATGCGAAATTTCTACAGATAAATTAATGTGTTGTGTTTGGTGGGATTTGAAGGGAATTTTATACTATGAGCCACTACAGTTGAAGCGAACCTTTACAGCGGAACGTTATTGCCAACAGCTAAACTATTTGAAAAAAAGGTTGGACGAAAAACGCAACTTGAGAAATCTGTCCGTCAAACTTTATACTCTCTTAACTGGGAAGTTTTGCAACATCCAGAATTCTCTCTAGACCTCGCACCAACTGATTATCATCTTTTTAGATCCATGAATAACGCGCTTCAACGTGTTGACTTTTAAATATTTGAAGAAGTGCAAAAGTGGGTCGATAATTTCTTCACGTCAAAAAGCCACGAACTCTTTCGTGAGGGGATCCATTAGTCATCGATTCGGTGGCAGAAAGTATTGGACAATACCGGAGAATACTTAGATAATTAAAAGTGTAAGGTTCTCTTTGTACAAATAAAGTTGAAAAATCCAAAAAAAAAGTTGCCTTTTTCTTGCACGTTCAGCTACAGCTTGAATCGCGCACTGCACGCAAGTCCACAAGTACAACCTGTGTTTCCTAACGTCTTACTGCGGTGGGAAATATACTGATTGTTTTTTTATGCACTGATATCTGCATGATGTATCGACACGTCTAGGTTGACAAAAGAGATACAAACCTTCCAGATGCGTCGTGTTTGCCTCAAAATTATCGGCTCTTTACTCGTGACCTGGCATGTCATGCGCATCTTATGTCTCACTTCGTTTTATTTAATAGTTATGTGACAATGAAGGTCCAGCGTGACATGAGGCCATTTCAATCATAATGAAAGATCAGTACGTCGACATTCTCTCAGGTGCAGACGATCTTGAAACTGACCTACTTCGAAGTTATCAGATCATAGGTCTATTTAAGTCAGGAGGATTCTCATCATGGAAGTGGGTTTCCAATAACCCTGAGCTGCTAACAGATGCTAACTATGCATTGTCGTGTCACGTAGGGCACTGCGTTAAATCGACTTCTCCACTTTTTCGCTTGCATGTGTCAAAGGGTTCTGCATCATATCAAGAGATCACGACACTTTTTTCACCCCTCTTCAGGCGCATGACTTTATATAATCCTATCTTACTTATGTTCACCTCCGCCAGTGATAGTCTTACGAAGGTTGAATGTTTACGAACAGGAAATCCATTTCCAACTAGACATCGGTTGATGTAATTAACTCCATTGATCTCATCCGATAGGATTCTGTGAGTAAGAGGTCGCCTGCAACGGTCAACACTGAGGTACAATAAGCAACACGCCCCCCTCCCTTTTGCATCGAACGTGCTCTCTTGCCCGCCTTATCATTACATGGGCGCACGAGCATACACTTTACAGAGGAGTCTTAGTGACAAGTGCTAACATTTTTGATAAATTATATATTATACTTCCTTTTGAACAACGACAAAAAATAAATTTTCCATCATATGTGTGGAACCTAAAAAGAAAGAATTCATCCTTATTTTTAAGATAAGACTAAGACTTTTTAAAAATAAAATATTGATAGTTTTATTTATGGCATGGACTGATTTGGCTGTATTCTTACTTTTCAAAGGTCTGATAATTAAAAAAAAGCTCAAAATCTTGTAAGATAAAATAACATTGACAGTCCTTTTTTAGAACTACTTCAGAAAAAATTAAGTCAAATTGATTTAACTATTTTAGAAAAAGCTTCAATAATCTTAAGAAAGCTTTAGAAATAGTTCATAAAATTTCATGGAGTGTAATAACAAAAGAATATAAACTTTATAACGATAAACAGATACTTTTAGCTAGTAATTTTTGACAAACTTTACTCGTTTAAAAGTATTAGAAGGATAATGATCATTAGAAACAAATAAATCTGCATATTGTGATGCTTGTTTACAATAATTGAATGGAACACTTATCGTTGATGACAGGTTACGGATATTTTAAACACATAAAACTATGTAACACAAATTTATAATCCAGGAGGATAGAGCGTGTGGTGCCGTATCAAGTTGGGGCACATCACTAAAAAATGTACTTTTAACTTGGCGATACTCTCATAATAGCCTAGATATCAGGCGAAACCGTTGCCTTAATATACTTTCTTTGCAGAAATCGGTTTTTTTATATGCATTTAATAATGTCCTGAGTTTAATAAAAAATTAACCCTTTGCTTTATTTTTTTATCACCAATTAAATAAAAAAATTGGGTTTTTCTTCAGTTTTTTCGTAATATTTCCCCTCCAGTGCAAAAATCGGTATACCATCTATACAAAATTTATAGTGAATTAAATTACCTTCACGAAGAGAACCAACAAGGTACTATTCTATGGTCCTCAAACCTAATAATTGCTTGATTACTTTTTCATGTTATATTTCCTAAAACAAAAGCGATAATAGTCTGAAATTCACACGAAAATCAGCAAAGTCAGTAACTTGGCAATAATACGACCAACATGCACCGTTTACCCAGTACTCTACAGCACAATCTCTGTTACGCCATCTGTTAATTAGTATAGTGCAGCTACAATATTTGAGTGATTCTCTTTCGCCTGATTATCCCGTGCTCATCACGGAATTATTCTGGTAGCGTACAGGCGGTATAATCGTGTATGGGATTCTGTTAATACATATAGACATAATTGTGTGTTCCTGTGTGTTGCAGCAGATTTACTTAATAAAGCAGCAGTAGTATATCTATACATAGGCAGTTGGGCACAAGCATATATATATAAACACACACGCGTATATGCACTCACATGCAACAAAGGTATCGTACTATACTACTATAGCATGCATGCTGTTCTGATGCGTATATACCTTGTTTATACCTATAGCTAAACCAGAATCGTTCGTCAAGTAAACCAGAATTATTCCGTGACACACCTCGGAGTATCAGGCGAAAGAGTCCCTTGCTTATTTAGATGTCTCACAAGCAAATTGTGGCCAAAACATCCGCAACAATACTGTAAGAAATGTGGATTTTTTTTAGTGCTGTTAGCTCGGCGAATATACTATGAAAACATCCGGTATTAGCTTAAAAATTTTGTAGTATTATTGCGTGTACAAGTCATCCTAGAATAATACCTTGTTTGTTCTCTCCGTGTACGAAATGACATGCAACAGCGATATTTCATATGCCATTGTTTACTCGCAAACAGCATTGAAAATTGAAAAAGCGCGTTTTTTTACATTTAATGCCTCAAAAATAAAATAATCTGATAGCTTGTAATGAATTAAATGCTTTTTTTATTTAATGTTTATGTATTAAAGTAAATTAATAATTTTGAACGTGTTTGTTTCATGTATTTATTAATCATTTGATGTTTTCGAAGTCTGGTATTATTGTTAATAACAAATATGATTTTTCAGCGGTTAAAAGCATCCGAAAAAATTGACAATAACTGTAACTCCCTATTATAATAGTAACTTTTTTTTATTAATTATGATCATTCGTTTGATCTCGATCACATGCCGACATTGTGTACAAAATAATTTTTGTAGGTAAAGCAGAAGCCGAGATATTCGTGATTTTACAAATCCGATTAATTCAAAAGTCACTTGTTCGGTTACTGCAAAGCCGTGCTTTCCAAGCCACCACACTAGTACGCCACTCTCCCCACTCTAGCACTATCATCAGTTTCAACGCACTGAGCTGGAATGCTTAAAATTACCTATATTATAAGGATAGTTTACTGGATTCTAACTGGATCGAGACGAAAAAAATGGTAGTTTTCGTCGGAAAAGTGTCATCATCTCCAAAGCTATTTTGCAGCCCGAGGGACGTAAGGTAGCCACAGTGTAATGGCGCTAATGTAGCGAATCCTATTTTGTTTACGGAGGGCACACCAGCCTCTCAAAAACGCCCGAGGTGAGAAAAATCAATTTACCTTTTTTTCCGTCCAACGTCTAGGTTACAACTGTTGAAAAATCGCCACGATAAGACTTTGAACTATTTTAGACATGATGTAATTTTTATTAATTTTAGTTAAAACTTCATATATGCCTTCATTTTTTGAAATAATTATAATTTACAAATGTACTGAGCATTATTGCTTCAATTTACAAAAGTTTATTGTACATTTTAGAAAAAACAACAATTTTTCTAATTTTATTGTTTCATTACCTATCTAGTAAATTTGTAAAAAATTTCACTTAAAAAAAATCGGTTAATAAATTCTAGGCCAACTTTGTCTTATCATCATGTAGGCCTTGACTTTTATTTATTTACATTTTCGCTTATAATTTTTTAAATAATGTAGTTTTCTAGAGGTTTTTGCACACTAATTTGTTCAGAGCTGCATCGTTTTTATTTGGTTACTTGTCTTAAGTTCGGTTTCATATTTTTTAGCTATCTTTGAAAAACAATGTTAAAATTCACTGTATATAGGAGAATACATTGCAATCGACAATTACTTGTAAAATTTTTAATGTACATTGTTGCATGTTGTTTCCCAAGGTAAAGCTGAGGGTGACATACGACCGACTTATGGTTTTTTCACTTGCACCAGTGGTGTGTATACTACTTTACGTGCCCTTGTATTTGAAAAGTAAATACATCCATGCAATGGGCGATAATGTCTAGTAACTGAGCACCAGTGAGGATTAGTGTAAAATATATAAAATTGTGTACGCGCGCAGAGTAAAAGCACTTTAAAGTTAGCTATTATTGATTAACAAGAGCTAGATCCTATGCTTCCTTTACTGACTGCCTGTAAGTATCTAGTAAACTTTTATCTGTGCAAGATTTATGTTTACGAAACCATATTTCTTATGCTAACAATGCAGTACATTTTATCAACTATACAATTAAATTTTACTAATCCTGAAAAAGTAAAAATCAAATCACTATTTAACAGATCACTATTTTTTATTGACTTGACACGTATTTTTCCCATTTACGACAACACGAGCAGCCATTATTACGATGATTACGCATGTACTCGAAAGCTAACAACACCTGACATTTGTAGAATTGCTTACAGTATCGCTGTCTCTCTCACACAATTCAGACGATTAGGTAGTGGCACCTTCATATCGTTTCGAAGTACCTACACTGCCCACTTGACAATGAACGGTCACCAAATACATTTGCATGCTAAAGCCTATTATGCTGATGGCATAATATTAATATTGTTTACTAATCAAAATAGAGTGAGAAAATATAAATCATGTTGCTTTTCGTGGAAACAATCAATGTTAAGTATGTAGTAACAAGAATGGCTGGTTATATATACGCACATATACACACAAGCTTGTTTCTTTTGTCTCCTTCCCAAGATCCCATACCACGCTCTACTGTACACCAGCAAGCTACTCCATCCTTGTTTAACTGCAGCCAATAGTGGCCGAGCTTTCTCACTGTCCTCCAATGTCTTGTCCTACAATAGTGCTGCTTGCACATATGCCTATACGAGAAACGTGCTTTAATCTTGAAAACGTAACTTACAAGCGAAACTAGCCGAAAGAACGCCGATCTAACATTGTAGCGGTATAGTGATATTAATCATAAACAGAAGTAAAATTTATGGTTCATGTAGTAATAATAACACAAGATCAAGAGCGGCGTTGGCTCAGTGGTAAGCGTGCTTGTTACTGATACAACGCAGTTCTAGGGGTCATGGGTTCAATTCCCGGTGACTGCAGATTTTTTTCAAAAACTGTTTTCATCGGGAAAAGTTCCTATGTAACCCCGGCTGTTTCGGGGCGGGTTTTTCCCTGTAATTTTCCTTCAGAGCAATTCCAGGGTTTTTTCCTTGCCCCACAGGTTTTCGGGCCTGGGTGAATGCGAAACAGTGTTAGGGCTATAGGTAGGGATTAGCGGACCCGATGCCAGGCGTCGGGCAGGGATCGCCGGCCTTACCGGCAAGGAGTGGCCCCTGAAACACGGGGCTTCTCCGGGGATGCTAATTAGCCTGGATCCGATGCTTCGGCAGAGAGCGCCAGCTTAACCGGCGAGGAGTGGACGTCCTGGAATAATGGAGTCTTCTCCGGGGAAAGGCTACACAGTGGTGGGTGGACCCGATGCACCATCGGTGCAGAGAGTGTCAGCTTAACTGGCAAGGTGTTTCACCGGAGATACTCACTCTGTGCCCATGGATTCAGGTAGGATGCGAGGAAAAAGGTTAAGAGACGGGTGTGGCAATACACCCCCACACATAGGTGGTGAGTGGGTGGCCCCCGCGACTAGGCCAAGTAGGCTGTCGTGGTAACCCGGTATAAAAAAAAAAATAACAAGATCAACTATAACAAAATTGTTTCAATATATTGTCTCGTAAATGAAGTATTAATAAATAAAGAACATATTACTTTAAGCTCATGAAATTTAATAACTTTATAAACAACAAAGAGTTGTCGAGTTGTCAATGAAAAAATTTAAGCTGTTTTAAGTATAAATCTATTGTAACGCAACTTCATTTTTATAATACATGGATAGCCACAAAGAATACTAAATTTTGTGACGATTACTTTGAATGTGACTAAAATAATGGAGATATCTAATTTCATGTGCAAAGTTATGCGGTAGATGAGAATTTTGTTTTTAATTGTTCTATTGTTATTAATATTGTAGTTTTATAATATTTACATAACTTGGAAATCAAACCACAACTACGGAAATTTCTATTAAAAACTGTTAACAATTTCATTGCGATCAATCTCACTTAAATGAGGACACAAAAAAAAAATTCTTAAAAATTGAAAAGCAGTTATAAAACACTTACACTTACCGAGTAACTTAAAATCAAGTATGGTGTAAAGTGAAAACTGATACTTGTAATGCATTTTACAGATAAATACTTAAAAGCAATGCTGAACCCTATCCAAATAATAAATTATATAACTAAAGGTAAAAGTAAAGCTTCAACTCATAGGTGCATACTGTTGTATCACTTTAGTTTTGGCAGCAACTTATGTTTATCTTAATTATGTGATCGCGTAACAAATAAATTTGCTCTTCACACGTTTTACGATGTGTTGTCCTTAAATTTATTTCGCGAAATTAAACATAAACTGTAATACCCTTAATTAAAGCTCATCGCGTAAATATCTCAATAACACAAAAAGCAAAGAATATTAAGATATTTGTTCACTAGAAATTAATGACGTATTTACCCACCCTTTTAGCAAGGGTAGAAAAATAATTTTTTCAAGTAAAAAGTTTCATTTTTAATTAGTTTTGCTTTGTAAAATACGATAAAATTAACAACTCACGAATACGTCTTGTCATACTAGGAATACTAGGAATCAAAGATGGTACTTCTGAGTCAAGTCTAAACTGTTAACAATAAAAAATTTTGAAAAAGGTAATTTTTTTTTAATTTAAAAGGAAATACTTTAATATCGACAATTTTAGGTAGAGGCTGTTATTTCATCTTTAGCTCATCATTGAATTGAGTCTTTTCTCTGCGAGGTAGGAATCTGTATTCGTCAACATCAGAAGAGACGTATCGTAGATGGTAAAAAAAAAATAGTATACAAAACGGAATGAATATGACATGTTGAAACAAATGTAATATTTTTGCATCATTACATATAAGAGAAAAAAAGGATATCATTTTAGCAGCTTCAGCTTCTCCTTCAGCCTGAACAATTTTTTGTTGTTTTTCTTGTTTAGCTCTTTCAACTACAAAAGCTGCTCGTTGGGCTTCTTGTTGAGCTACTTGTTTGGCTTCAACAGCAGCCGTATATTCCTTACCAAAACTCAACTCTGTTATAGAAACATCGTCTAAAACAATGTTAAAATCTTGAGCTCGATCAGTCAATTCTTTTCTCACCATCATTGAAACTTGTTGACGCTGGGTTATGAGCTGAGAAGCATTAAATTTTGCAACAACAGATTTCAGAACTTCATTGCATATACTTGGCAAAACCTGAAAATTTTTTCCTTATGATTTTTTTTTCTGAAAAAAATTTTTAAGGTAAGCAGCAGTAGCAGTAGCAGTACTTGTAGATTCAACGTCAACAGTATAAACTGTAGGGTATACTTCCACCACAGTGCGAGCACTTAATTTTTCAACCACCGATGGTAGAAAATTAGCCTTTCCAAGTGATCGGTTGTATCGACTACATAGATAAAGAGCTGACCACAAAATTTTTCGGAGGATAACCGTTTGGACCATTACTTTGAGGGTGTATGTACTTAACTTTAAGGATTAAAAAAGAATACATAATTTATGAGCAAGTTCGGGGAGTTTACGTAAGTTTTACTAACAATGTATCGACGCCAACCACGAGGCTGCAAAAAACGTACGAAACTTGAACATATTGTTAATAAAGTGGAATTCTATTTGATCAGTACCGGTAATCTACCTCTTCAAAAGATAAAACAGAAGCAACAATGAGGAAAAAAATTTAACACCATATTACATTAATAAATATAAAACCTTTAACAAATATTTTTAAATGCAGTATGATCAGTACAGAAACAAATAATAATTTTAGTACAGTTGACTGTATTTATGAAACAAATCATAATTGAACAAATAAAAATTTTGATTATTGTCAATATTCATTACAAGTTGGGGTCCAAGTAAAAACAAAAGTAAAAAAAAATTTTTCTCTTTTTGTAGTGTTGTACAGTTAACAATACATGTATACAGTCATACATTTTCCGTGTACCATTATCTGTAAAACGAGTTAAAATAACGTTCTGATTCTACAAATCCTTGTCTTCCTTTATCTATTCATAATAATTAATATCTAATCTATTAGCTTGGAATGTGGAGCATTTAACCACATTAGACTGATAAATACTGTGGGCAACTATTTTTGCTTTAGTGACCCGAAGTATGATGGGCATTAAATTGACAAATAAAACTTTTAAAGCGAAAATAATTATGCATCATCCACACTAAAATTTTTTTACACCATATTATGAGCATGTAATTACTTGTAAATACGTAATTTTTTCTGAATCATTAAAATCATCTCTACTTCTCAAACTTACGGAAGTTTATTTCATGGTAGTACTTTTTTTAAAGTTTATATGGTTTAGCTTTCTCTATTCTATAAGAGCTGTAGATAATCTGATTCAGTAAAAGCATGGAAAGCTGGGTGTAATATTTATATATTACTTTTTGATTTACTTGTTATTTTCATGCATTAAAAAAAAACAATCCTCTAATCTAATCGAACTACAAAATATGTAGAGCCATAAGTTCCTAGAAATTTCCAAAAAGTATTACGAAAACAGTAGTGTCTGAGCTTGAACTATGATATTGGAAAATTCTGTGAGTTTGTTGATGTGAAATATCATTCCATTGTCAGTTTTTTCGTGATCACACAATTATTTCTTCTTTTTTAATAATTTCCTCGTCTACTTTGGCGAATAAGTAACATCGATCTCTGTTAGTGAAGTAAATTTAATTTTTTAATTACTGTCAAAAAAATAAGATAAAAATCGTACTGACTCTTTTTCAATTTAACGTTCTGTACACTCTTCATAAAATCGGCAGGAAGTTTTTGAGATCCATCTGAAATTAAGTACGAAATGTGCAACGCTTTGCTCGTTCAGAGTATTTTAGTGACGGAGTAAAATACCTATTAAAAATGAGGGGTATAGCTAATGCTTTAGAGCTGCACAATCGTTTCATAATTGATTCTGCTATTTTATTAAAGGTGATGGGTAATGGACCGAATGATAGAAGGTATTAATTAACTTCACGTTAATCATATGTATTAACGAGTATCGATCTGTTACTAATTAATATTATGTAAAGAGAACAAACTTTTGGGTCCTTAACATTGTGCTATTCGAGTCACATAAAGCTGACAGAGCTAGTATCAAGGGATATAACAAGCCACTGGCTCTGTTTATTTGTTTTGCAAGTGCCACAGTAAGCAGTATCCAAATATATCTCTTCCCAGTTTAAGTGACAGATTTTATTTTGGGTTTGATTCCCATTCGGAATCTCTAATTAAATTATGATCTACATCAGATTTAGGAATATCAACTTGATCAACATTTTCAATTGTATCGGTACTTAAAGATTGCTGCAAAAATATTTAAAAAACTACATTGCTATAGTAGAAAACATTATTGTGTATAACAGAATTAAAAAGCAATTTTTTTAGTATAAGCGTGAATTTTGTGCAAAAAACATCATAACTCTGCTTACTAACCGTTTATTTATAAGTTTTGATTATTAACCAAGCAATATTTGTCTACAAAATGAGTTGAAAGTATTTAAAAGTGTATTCTCACAGTGAAAACAGAGAAATGAATATGTCTACTACAAGAAACACAAAAAATATTGTTTACCAGTATTCTAAAAAATTTGTGAAACTCAGCTCGGCATAAGACTTCAATATTTAAAAACTTTTTTTTGCATTAACTGTGCTGTATAGCTTCATTTCTACAGGCAGTTGCATTTACATAAAAAGCACTTAAAATTTTTTAGTTTTCTAAACTTCGAAACTAAAAAAAAAATTTATCAAAATTTTTTTATCGAACTGAAATAATATACTTTCGTTTGATTTACATACAAAACAGTTCGTTTCAATTGTTATATCTAAAGATGCTCCATCGATTTGAGAAAAAGTATGTGCTGTATTTCATGAATTTATATAAAATCGTCTGCAGGTCGTCTGCACTACACTCTTTGCACTTCTCTTTCTGTTTTACCTCTTCAAGAAGATAAATTACTGGTACAGGTCATCAAGAATTCTACTTTTTCAACTATATTTCTGAGTTTAGTGCGTTTTCTGCAGTTTCGTGGTTTGAGTCGGTATATTATATGTAAAATTTATTCATATGTATACTCATTTCATTTATGTATACTCATTAAATACTTGAATTAAAATACGCACGGCCTCAAAATCACAATCTAAACGGTTACCCTATGAAAATTGGTGGTCAGTTCTCAATCTGATAGTGTCACTAGCATCGTACGCCATACTTCTAGGTTAAGAAAGTAGCTAAGACTTCCAAAAACCTCCAATGTGATGCCTCAAACGAATTTATAATTATTAGATTCAATACATACAGCTTCAGATTTCTACTGTGAAAGTGCAATAATTTATTCATATAATCTCAAGTAAAAATAAAACTAATTTTCATCATTATAGAAATGATAAGCACATTTATTGGGTCATAAGTGTATTTATACATTTTTTATCAAGTATTGACGAGATTGTTCCTCCAATTTGGAAAAAAAAAAATCGGAGTTTTGCGGTAACAATGGATCTAACTACAATAATTAAGTTAACATTACGTTACTTTAGTTAACAAAAAAATGTTAGGCTATGATAAAAATCATACAACTTAACAATAATCATAATAGTCAAAATTAGCTATCCTAAATTAACAGACAACAGTTTTTGTAGCCAAAATTACAAATTAACAACTTTTTAATTACAAAATATTACATTACGACACTAGCGCGTAGAGTACACGATTACACACTTGTGTAAGTTCCTACACAGGTTCTAGCAAGTGTATGAAAAGATCACATGTGTTAGGCGCGTAACCTCTTACACGTGATGAAGCTGAAGCTAGTCAACGGACCTAGCCAACGGACTATATGGAGCGATCCGTAAAATACTAAAATATATTTTTTTTTTTACATAAGCCTAACCGGCGCTTTTACAGCTTAATATATAACATGTATACATGAGGTGCAAGCAGAGATATTCAAATACACCTATTAGCTTGTAATAATAGAATGATATTTTAATTATTAGCTATGTACTCCAGAACAACTATACTTGAGTTAAAAGCAACAACAAACATAACCTCAATAATTTGCAAGGCATTTGACATATGAAATATGTTTTAAATAGCACTTTTTCAGCGATATCTTTGCATTCGCCAGTGCTAAAATTACAAAAATAATTTTATTATGCTCTCTACAAACAAATACAACGAAACTGTACGTATAAAAGCCTGCAATCATAACCTCTATTAGTTATAAGCACTTAGATATCCAGATAACTAGAAAAATAGCACTTTTTCAGCGATATCTTGCGATTCATTGGTGCTAAAATGACAAAAAAAATTTATTATACTCTTTATACACTAATACACTTAGACTGTCAGTATATAAGCTCGCACTTATAACTTTTATTAGTTATAAGCACTTAGATATCCAGATAATTAAAAAAATATCACTTTTTCAGTGATATCTTCCCATTCGTTGGTGTTAAAATTACAAAAAAAATTGTATTACACTCTTTATACAGATAATTTTTAAAAATGATTAACGTCAAAAATAACTAAAAGTGTTTCGTACAATTCTCGAATTTTTGTCGGTAGTATTACATGCGATAGTTCATAAACCTGTTTGTGGAACATCAGTCAATGTACAATGTATAAAATCACCGAAATCCCTTAGCAACATTTACCATCAGTAAAATCTGCCTTATTTATCATCAGCAAGGTCTGCCTTACATTGAAAAATAGAAAAGTTAAGGTAGCTGTACCACCCTCAAATCATCCCCAATGGTACAAAAAATAGATAACTGTTCCATGGACATCTTCTTTCTGAGATTCTTTGGATGGTAAGTGGCCAATCAACGGTCAAAAATTGTGTGAGGCTGATTGCACCCCATAGAAACACCGCTTATGGTGACTTTTATAAAAATTTTAAAAATTTAATATTGTACTTCAAATACCGTCTTTACGAGGGTTTAAGGGTCACTTATTACGATTCAGTACTCCAAAATCAAGTAAAGGAGGTTACACCCTATTAAAACTACCCCTAAAAAAGACAGAAGTAGAAAAATAATTTAATTCCAAATTTAACAATGAAATTCTTCTCTTGGAGGTTCAAACTAAAAAAAAACGTGTAATGATTAATTAACCTATTAAACCTTCAGGACAGACGGAAATAAAAACAATAATAAAAGGTATAATTTACAGTCGGAAATCGTCTGTCAGTGTTTCTTAGGATTTTCTGCTTATAAATAAACGATGAAAAAACGTGTGAGGGTAGTTTGACTACAGAAAAACCACCCCTAAAAGTATGGTAAGTTCGAACCTCGTGTTACCTCGTAAATATTTTCTCCGGCGTTAATCTCAGGAACAGAGGTAAAGGGTGATTACACTATGTAAGTGCATGTACGCGGCAAACAGTTTTTCAACTGTCATTTAAACACATCAAGAAAAACTCAGCTATACAAATTTATTATATTATGAAGATAATTTTGGCGAGTGTGTCTAAATTTTTTTTTAATTTTAAATCATCCGGAACCGAGTTAAATAAGGATATTACTATGTAAGTGCAAGTGCGCGGCTAACAGTTTTTCAACTGCCGTTTAAACACATCAAGAAAAACTCAGCCATACATTTAGTATGTTATGAAGATAATTTTGGCGAGTGTATCTAAATTTTTTTTAATTTTTAAATCATTCGAGACTGAGGTAAATAAGGATAACACTATGTAGGTGCAAGTGCGCGGCTAACAGTTCTTCAACTGCCATTTAAACAAATCAAAATTTTATTTCTATTTTTCTAATTATCTGGGAATCTAAGTGCTCATAACTAATGACGGTTATGATTGCGGGTTTTAATACTTACAGTTTCGTTGTATTGGTTTGTAGAGAGTATAATATAATTATTATTGTAATTTTAGCGCTGGCGAATGGAAAGATATCGCTGAAAAAGTGCTATTTTTTCATTTACCTGGGAATCTAAGCGCTCAGAAATAATAGAGGTTATGAATGCGGAATTTGATACTTACACCTTTGTTGAATTGGTGTATAGAGAGAATAATTAAATTTTCTGTGTAATTTTAGCACTGGCGAATAAAAAGATACCGCTAAAAAGTTTGCTATTCTTTTAATTACCTGGGAATCTAAGCGCTCATAAATAATAGAAGTTATCATTTCAGAATTGTATACTTACACTTTTGTTGAATTAGTGTACAGAGAGAATAATACAATTTTCTGTGTAATTTTAGCACTGTCGAATGGAAAGATATCGCTGAAAAAGTGCTATTTTTCAATTATCTGGGAATCTAAGTGCTCATAAATAATAGAGGTTATGATTGCGGGCTCATGTACTTACAGTCTAGTTGTATTAGTGTATAGAGTGTATAATTGAATTTTTTTTGTAACTGTAGCACTGGCGAATGGAAAGATATCGCTGAAAATGTGCTGTTTTTAATGAATTGGGTATTGAAGAGCCTTTACTGATACAGGTTATAATTGCGGGCTTTAATACTTTTAGTTTTTTTATATTTGTGTATAGAAAGTATAATCAAATTTTTTCTTGGAATTTTAACACTGATGAATGGAAAGATATCGCTGAAAAAGTGCTATTTTTCTAATTATGTGGTTATCTAAGTGCTTATAACTAATAAATGTTATAATTGCGGGCTCATATACGTATAGTCTAAATGTATTAGTGTATAGAGAGTAAAATAATTTTTTTTTGTCATTTTAGCACCAACGAATGGGAAGATATCGCTGAAAAAGAGCTGTTTTTCTAATTATCTGGATATCTAAGTGCTTATAACTAATAGAGGTTATGATTGCAGGCTTTTATACGTACAGTTTCGTTGTATTTGTTTGTAGAGAGTATAATAAAATTAATGTTGTAATTTTAGCACTGGCGAATGCAAAGACATCGCTGAAAAAGTGGTATTTTTTCCTACCTGCAACTTTTCTCATAAAAATAGGATTGCCTCCAAACTTGGTACAAATGATGTCTATATGCACACAAATAAAAGCAAATTAGTTTTGGGTAGGCCAAAAAGTAATAAACGACGATATTATACAAACAATTAGAGCTTACGTGAGTGAATTCAAGTATTTTATATAAAAAAAAACATGTAACTTTCCTCACAAAAATAGAATTGCCTTTAAATTTACAACAGATTACCTGTATGTGCACACAAATAAAAGGCAATTAGTTTTTGCCAACTGGACAGTAATAAGCGACAATATTAAATAAACAATTAAAGCTGACGTTGGTAAAATCAAGTAGTTCTTTTAAAAAATCCTGTAACTTTTTTCACAAAAATAAAATTGCCTTTCATTGTAGTACAATCATCTTTATGTGCACACTATCAAAAGCCAACAAGTTTTATGTCGGCCGAAAAGTAATAAATGACAATATCAAATTAAGAATTAGAGTTAACGTCAGTAAAATTAAGTAATTCTTTAAAAAAATCCTGTAACTTTTTTTACAAAAACAAAATTGCATTTATATTTAGCAAACATCATTTTAATATGCACACTTACGAATCCACGAGTTTTGGGTCAGCCGAAAAGTAAGAAACGACAATATTAAATAGACAATTAGAGTTTAATTGTTTACTTTATATTGTCATTTATTACTTTTCGGCTAGCCCAAAACTAATTGGCTTTTATTTGTGTGCATGTAGAGATGATCTGTTGTAAATTTCAAGGCAATCCTATTTTTGTGAGAAAAGTTATAGGTTTTTTTTATGTGAAATATTTGATTTCAGTTACGTAAGCTTTAATTGTTTATTAAATATCGTCGTTTGTTACTTTTCGGCCTACATGAAACTAATTTACTTTTATTTGTGTGCATATAAAGATGATTTGTACCAAGTTTGGAGGCAATCCCATTTTTGTGAGAAAAGTTATAGGTTTTTTTTATAAGAAATACTTGATCTCACTTACGTAAGCTCTAATTGTTAATTTAATATCGTCGTTTATTACTTTTTGGCCTACCCGAAACTAATTTGCTTTCATTTGTGTGAATATAGAGATGATTTGGACCAAGTTTGGAGGCAATCCTATCTTTGTGAGAAAAGTAAATTGATTTTTTTATTAGAATACATGATTCTACTTTCGTTAACTTGGGTTCTTAATTTAATCTTATTACTAATCAATTGTCTCCTTTTGTAAGGCATTGACAGCTGATGTACAGCATATAAAGCTTGAAAAGTGCCAGTTAGGCTTATTTAAAAAAAAAAATATTTTAGTATTTTACGGATCACTCCATACAGTCCGTCGGCTAGGTATGTCGGCCAGCTTTATCACACGTGTGGTCTATACAAATTTTCTACATAACGAAATTGTTCAAGAGTCACCTGTTCTAACTTTGTAAAGATCTTGATGTTCGCACACTATTTCAGGAATGCCCAGCAAGGCTAAGCAACAGCTGTGAGTCACGCGTGTGTAAATCAAGATCTTTAGAGCCATAACAGATGACTCCAAAAAAAGTTCCACACGCATGTCATGTCAAAAAGTTAATGAAGAAACGTTTACTAGACCTTTTTCTGTAATCTATGGATATATAATTAAATCTTATTAAACTTATTACTGTAAGCGAGTGACGAACATAAATCAACGAAGATTTATGACAAGACAAACTGCTGCTAATTTATTTTTAGACAAGATGATACACGTATTTACATTACATATGGCGTTCATGGCAAGCAACACTCTATAGTTAATATAAATTGTCACTTATGGATCTTATTTTCTGTCATGCTGGCAGCTTGTCTATGTGCTCGCATAGTGGTATATAAGTGTGACGAAATTAGCTGTTTGAATTTTTTTTAAAACTTTTTTTAAACTCAGAATTGTGAAAAAATTAACGACATTTTTTGCTAATTCTATTACACTATATGCAACTACACGCAAGGAATTTTGGACCGATGAGAACTCGTGCGTTTTGTGATTGCTACATTTTAAATACCCTCAAGTCACGGCAGTACCGACTTTGACACGTCTTGGTCCGAAATACGTACTGTTCCATCTCAAAATAAAAACAGACTGTAAGAAAGCAATCATCAACATCACTCGCGTCAAAGCCAGTACAACCACCGTTTAATGTGTAGGCAAGCTGTGTAGTGTCAATAGTGGGGACGCTGAGGTTTGAAGTTCGGCACGTCAAGGGCCAAACCTTAGGCTAGCGAGAGACAAGTATAGCTTGAACTTTCTATCATCAAATGTTGACTACAGTGAAGCCGAAGAGTAAATTATACCCATACTTTTTTGTTATTTACAATATCATGCAGTACTATGCAAAAGAATTAAAGTACAAAAAATAACTTTAGTTTATTTAGAGTAATATAAAACCTTAAATTTTTCGGCTCAAGCTGCTGTGTTGACATTGATATTAGTATATTTACAAGTAAAAAAAATCATACTGAATGAATACTGATCACATTACAGCCACGCACTTACAAAGTTTTATCTTTACTTTCATGCATTGCTCTTTCATATATTCAATACGTATACACACGCGCGCGGCCATATATATAATATATTCTTCAGAGCTTTTCGTTGCAGTGCGAGTATCGTGCTATTATATATATATGTATACACATTAACAACTAACACAAAGGTATATACACTACTAGCAGCCCCCCGTCTCGGCTTCGCCCGAGACTTACTAAATAAAACACCGTAGTGTGTTGACATGCAATGTGAAACATTTTAAGCTAGAAATTTTACACATATTCCTGATACATTTCAAAACAAAAATCTTCTTATTGAAAACATACTTTTTTGGAATCCGTATAGTTTATTTGGTCAAATAATAAGGTGTAAAAATTAAACAAAATAATTATGCTGAAAATTACCGTGCGTTCTTTATGCCATAAAATAATCGGTGGCCAAAAAAAGCCGTTGATTTACAGTTTCTCTAGTGTAATTTAAGAAAACGGCTATTTTTTAAAGCTGTTAAGATTTTAAACCCCCAAAAAATTTATGTTAAAAAAAAATTTTTTTTCTCATATCTCACAACTTCATTACCAGAGCAACAAAGCCTTGGACCTTGAACCCTACATTTTTATTGCCACAAAAAACCAAATACATTTTCTACTTATTTAAAAATCTGAAGTAGGATCTTTAAAGATTTCAGAGATTGCTGTGAGGGTACAATGAAAAGCTGATCTCTCACGTAATGGACTCTTTAGTTGTCGATTTTGACGCTGCTGTTCCAATCTCGATAAATTTTCTGCGTCAGTTTCTTGACGCCTAAGTAAAATTGTATTTATTAGATACACTTGAAGTTTTTCTTCCAATTCACCCTCTTGCGACTTTTGGCATGCTTAAAATTTGTGTGATCCATAAAGGCTGTTTTCTGTCAACTTTGTTAAGTTCTAATATATTTGTTGGCAAGGTAGTTCGACGTCCGATGGCCCTAAAAAAGACCGGTGAGCTTTTTAAGTTAACTCTTTCTTGACTGCAGTTAACAGCAATTGTGACTGCCTGGATACCTCAGGGTGATCTTCTCTGGCTTGCTGTTGAAGACCCAGACTGATTGGGAGAAAAATTACAAAGTCCGAAGCTTTGGGGCTAGTTGTAGTGCTCTTTCCCAACGTCTCCCGGTATAACGTCGAAGATGTTGGTGTCTAAAGCACCTTTTTTATTTGCAGATTCAGTTCATTTTGGTGATCTTAGATGGGGAGATTGGTTAGTGATACTTGTCCAGTGGAGGCTGTCCCGTTGGCTCAAGTTTTTTTTCCTTCATAGCTGTTATAGGTTTGCCCAACGCAGACCTCGGAGAGGATCAGTGATTCCTGGTTGAATGCTTAGAGTCGAGAGGGTAGTATAGGGTCGTCGGTCACCGGGTTTTCCAGCCTTGCGAAGAACAACTCCGCAGGTGACGTCTGCTAGTGAATGGCTGACTTGGTTTAATAGTGCCCGTCTTTAGTTAATATAGTCTTTTAGTCGACGAATCGCTTCCGGAAATGGTAATAAAAATGTAGTTGTTGGCAAGGTAGTTTACACTTAGGTGGATCCTAAAAAGAACCGATTAAATTGATGGTTAAGTAGGGAACGTAAATATTTATAATCTCGCTAAAAAGCGCCAGTGGTGAAACTTCCAGGCTATTCTTATTCCTGATGATGAAGAGCTGGCTACGGTTGCTTGATTCTTACCCTGGGAGTCTCGATGTACGAAGACTGTGATGGAGGAAGGTACGCTGCTGACCAAAGAATATCTCGTCTCGGGTGGTTCCCCGGATAACCAACCGCTCATCGTTAGACGGGAACATATGGGTAAGCGCGTTGGGGACGCGACGACCAAGAAGGTAGCCGTTGTGGCTGCCCGTGCCCCTCAGAGCTGTTGTCCCTTGCTTACATTTGTAGCCACAAATTCTCTAAGTGCACCAGGTGGGATGGTGGGACTACTATGAAGAGTTGGTGCAGATTGTGCTCTGGCTAGATATGTCTCCGGGTATTGAGGCAGAGACGGCATCGGTTGGAATTAATTTTTTTATTTGATCGCACTCGTCGAGAATCAGGGTGAATGGACACCTAGGTCCCTTTTCCCTTAGAGGAGAGTGTAGTCCGTAACCGGGATACCCAGCTGCAAGACTATCATCAGCATTCTCTATACAGCTCGTTGAAATGCCGAAGCTCAACTACAACAGTACGGAGACGCTCCAGCCTATTGTAACAACACTTATTTAATTATGTTGCAGGTAGCTTTGATTTTATGTCGACGCCACCTAGCGGACTTTACTGAACTAAAGTGAAAAGCTGACGTATTTTTGCAAAACTTTGAGCTCATTTATTGCTATTGTTATTAAATTTCTTAAGATGAAAACTGTACTAAAACCATCTAGGAAGTATCATGAATCAGTGTGCAAAATTTCAACAAAATCGGTTCAGTAGTTTTCGCGGTTAGCGATTACAACGGTTTTAGCGCTTCTGCTTTATATATTAGTAAGATACTCTTCGGCTTTACTATAGCCAACATTTGACGCTAGAGAGTTCAAGCTGTACTTGCCTCTCTCTAGCCCAAGGTTTGGCCCCTGACATGCCGTACTCTAAGCCTCGACGTCCCCACTCTTGTCACTGCACAGCTCGCCTATGCATTGAATGGTGGTTGTAGTCAGGTGAAATCAGCTGATTCGTGACCCGAAAAAACATGAAGTAGTGAACTTCACTTTTAAAATTTTTTTGTTAGATAATAACGATACAAATAACATTTTAAATTTAAACGCCAATCTCAATAGGGCAAAATGGTTTTAAAAAATGGTAAAAATCGTCAAATTTACTGTTTTGCTATTCACAGAAAAGCTTTGCATTTAACAAATAAAGTCTAATAAAATAAAAAATGCGTATTAAAATTACAAATATAATGGGTTTTTTTGAGCTCCGATCGGTCCAGTTATTTTTGAGTAAGTTGCAAAAAACCATTCTTTTGTGAAATTTTTCAAAATTCAGAAACGAAGAATAATTATATTATAAGACTTAGTAAATATATTATTATATCATTATTATAACTGCCTTTTTCGTTTTAAGAAGAAAGAAAACAAAAAAAAAAAATTTTAGTCAAAATATTGCGAAATTTTTCCTATAGTCGTATTTCGAGCTTGGCGGCCCCCCACCACTGGACCCTGGAAGCTCCCTTTTTTTGAAATCAATTTTTTCACACTTCGGCTAGGTCAAATGGTACGGTACTGCAGAATGTTGTAGAGCAACTTTAATAAACAAAAACACGTTTGAAAAATTGGTCTACGTTGGCCCAAAACTTTTTTTATGGACATTTTTCGGAAGGACCTTTTTCAGTTTTTTCAAAGTCTCTTATAAAGTATCATATCGATCTTGCTAAAATTTTGTATGGGTATTAAGGTCTATAAAACACATATTCTGTCAAAGATTTAAGTCTTTATATGCAAGAGAACAAAAGTTATAGAATTTCGAAAAAATGTCACTAAAAAGTGATTTTTTGCAATTTACTACAAAATACTGCACCGGTCGGAGCTCAAAAAAGCTTATTATATTCATATTTTTTATACAAATTTTTTATTTTATTACACTATATTTGTCAATTGCATAGTTTATCCGTTCACCCTAAAAAAATGACTTACGCGATTTTTACCATTTTTTCAACCATCTTGCCCTATTGGTTCTGGTGTTGAAACTTAACATTATTTGTATTGTTATTATCTAACAAAAAAAATGTTTAAGTGAAGTTTGCAATTTCGTGTACCGAACTTACTAACTTTACCCGATTATTGTACCAACTTTGACACGAGCACTGCTGATGTTTACTTTCTTACAGTCTGTCTTTGTTTTGAAATGGAACAGTACGTATTTTAAACCAAGACGTGTCGAAGTCGGTACTCCAGTGATTCGAAGGTATTTGAAATCTAGCAGTCACAAAACGCACAAGCTCTAACCGTTCAAAAATTTCTTGCGTGTGGCTCTTTCCCACTTAAGTACTTTATAGCTTCACATGCATGTATTAGCTGTCCGTAGCCATAGCTTTTTCAGGTAGTGATAGCGGTAATGGAAAAATTATACCTTTTAATGTCCTAGATGTAGTTAATAATTACCTTCTCATCATAATCAAGTCCAAGCTGGCGGTACATCGAAGGTAGCGTGCGTTCATCAGGACGAGATAATACTCTTAAAGAGATATTTACCATCTGTAAATCTTTAGACCCAGTAGGCGAAGAAATTTTTCTTGGTCTACTTCGGATGTCATAGATGATTGGATAATGGAACCATGGAATACGAAAATGCAATCCTTCTGGCATGATGTCTTCTTGTACGCCACCTAACCGGGAAAATATGATAGCTCTGTGACCACCGTCAACTAAAAAAGAAATTAAGATACATTGAGTTGTTAAAAATTTTTTTTATAGAATAATACAAATCACAATATGAAACGGAAAAACATAAGAGATGTGACATAGATTAAAACCTTCCATTATTAACGGATTACGTGGATTTTATATCAAGTTGCATTATTTTAGTCACCAATTTCAATTTAAAACATCCGTAGGAATAACTGTATTTGAATTTTTCACAATAGATTATTAAATGGGTAGGCTGGAGAAGTGCTAGATTAAAAAAAAAAAAAAAAAAAAAATAAAAATCGTCAAATTTACTGTTTTGCTATTCACAGAAAAGCTTTGCATTTAACAAATAAAGTCTAATAAAATAAAAAATGCGTATTAAAATTACAAATATAATGGGTTTTTTTGAGCTCCGATCGGTCCAGTTATTTTTGAGTAAGTTGCAAAAAACCATTCTTTTGTGAAATTTTTCAAAATTCAGAAACGAAGAATAATTATATTATAAGACTTAGTAAATATATTATTATATCATTATTATAACTGCCTTTTTCGTTTTAAGAAGAAAGAAAACAAAAAAAAAAAATTTTAGTCAAAATATTGCGAAATTTTTCCTATAG
>NW_019379968.1:1746786-1759419 GCF_000648655.2 Copidosoma floridanum
ATTATTACGCAGTTTTCGATGACATGAGAAAAGTGTCTTGTTATCGAACAAAATCTTTAAATAATCGGAGACTAAGTATACAGTTGCGAGTGCAAGTCAGCTCTCAGCTGTCTGCATTCTGCAGAGTACATATATATAGGTATAACTACTCTTGAACTTAGGAGCGTACCGTAACAGTTCATCAATTAGGGCACCATAAAACTTTTTTGTTTTTTTATATTAACTCACTAAAGTAACAGATAAAATGTAGAATATGGCTAACAACAGTCTCTACGATAATTTTATACCATATTTTAAAGAAAATAATTATTAATTTTTAGTCTCCCCATTTTGATACGGCACTAGGCGCTAGAGCTACTTTAAATACATGAAAGTTAATGCAATACGTTATTCATGGAAAATTTAATGATTGGCTGACAGGTAACTCTAGTATGTCTTTGCTTTAGTTACAAAAAGCAAAGTGTACATTGTGTACAGTCGTCGTCGTCGGCACAGCGGCTGCAATCGACAACTACACACAGAGAGACTCACACGTACATACACATTTAAATGCCCATAACCTTTTTGTGTTATCTGCATCATCGCCTTTCATATTTGTTGGTGATATACAGCACTGTGATAGGTCAAAAATTTTTTTATGGATAACTCATTACACAAACTTTTATATACTATAAGTGCAGAGTACCATGAGCTCTCAATTAAT
Source organism: Copidosoma floridanum (assembly GCF_000648655.2). The sequence goes on from NW_019379968.1 coordinate 1,747,490, forward strand.
TGTAATGAATATTCATGTCACCGAGTCCGTATGTATCACGGCACAATAATCTGCTTACGACACTTTTGGAAAAATCCGCTGGAGCGCTGCTGGTCTTCATCTTCACAGCGAATAGAGAGACAAAAGATAGACTTTTAGGGGTGAAAAACTTTTTTTTTTTTATATATACAGATAATAAACTTAGGCTGAAATTTCACAAAAGTATACAATACAAATTAAATGCTCCTCACAACCCTCATTTTCGGGACTAAGGTCTCCAGTGAGTTACGGAGGCTCTTCCAAGCGCCAGAACTTCTGCAAAATTTCAGAGACATCTTTCAGTGCAACACAGTTGATAGCAATAGTTTAAAAAGCAACCATAGAAGAAATAGGTCCCATCGAACCGGATAATAGCCAGCCCAACCGTGTGGCTGTAGCAACTGGTTTATCGGGTTGGCCTTTTTCATTGAGACTGAATATTGAGATCCCTGATCTATCAAAGCGCTTACTAAGAATTTGTCCTTGTTGATACTCTTGACGTGAACGAGAGCAGTACATAGAAGGATACCCGATTCTTTTTTGGGAACAACCTTGTTCATTTGGTTGACCGAAGCTGAGTCCTTTTCCTTAGATTCAACTACACTAGTTTCATCGCTTCCGTCTTCCGCAGTGTTCGTTTGGTGAGACGAAGTCGTTTTTTTAGCTTATTCTGAAGTAAGAGGGAGTGATGCTTTGATCTGTACTTGCTACAACGTCCGAAAAAAGGACATTCCTTAACAAAGTGAGTATCGAAACAATTCAAACATCGTTTTTCCTGAAAAACAACTTTCTTTCGATCCGCTACTGATTTTTCTTTAAAGAGTGGACACGATCTCAGCGAATGAGATTCTTCGCAAAGAAGACAACAAAGTTTATCGGAACTAACGGTATTGGAAGTGGCGCTCTTAGAGTGAACCTGTATATTACAACTACTACGATCGCCTATGCCGTCTAATGATAAGGATTGGTGGTTAAAAAGAAATGTACGTAATTGTTCTAATAAGGGGGGGGGGGGGCTGTGACGATGCCAAGAGAGCGCTGACAATCTCGTTTAGTCCCAACTTCAAATTTTCTAACGAACAACTCGATAAAGAGATCAGTCACCGATGTTGCGTTCAATAGCGACTAGAGAATCTAATGAAGTAAATATAACAGTTTGTAATCTTTTTAGCTCGCACTGAGAATCGGATTTCACAGCCTTGCAAACTAAGATAGCTGTTTACGTCGGGAAGTAATGCTGGGATAGCAATTGTCGCGAGTAGGAATCGGGATCAGCGGGTTAATAAACCATCACGTTCCTTAAAAACTATGTACAAATTTATTAACAGAAAATTTTTTATAAATTATCGCTGTGAAAGAAGCGTTTTCGACGGCGGTCGTAAGCTGACTGACTGTTGCACATAATAGTTTAATTTAAATGTCTCAAGCATTTTGGGTCTGTACATTAAAATAATATAGTGAAAATAGCTTGCGGGTAAGAAAAGATAAACATAAGCTTAATTCAGGTAAAAGTCTTTGTTTCGATTTTGCACGTAAAGAGATAGTAGAGATAAGAAAAGCGTTACTATTTTAAGAGAGAGAATGTTGATGAAAATGTAGCGCAATTAATATAACATGTAAACTGAACATACTGCCCGCCTATTACGTGAGTAAATAAATGTAAATGCATAACTTATGTAAACAAAAGAAAAGAAAAAAGGTTTTTATTTAATTCACTGAATAAGAAACAAGCACTAGCGATGTTTATGCATGTACAGGACCAGAGAGCGCCCAGCCGAAGAAAGTGATCTGGGCTAAAGGTGTTGTTGCGTCGAAAAGGGCGTAAGAGTAAATTTTATATTTAGGCCCAAGCTTTTGCTCAATAGCCTGAGGACATGATAGGAAGGGTTGGAGACGGAGCACAGAGTTGGGCACAGCGTAAATGATTGAGGAAAGGTTAGCTAGTAACTTGGCCATCGGCATTTACACCAGCGGCACGTAATCAGCCATTTGTTTGGAAAAGGTAGCTTAGTTCGCCTTTGGGGAGACTATAGTTGTCTGGTCGCCAGCACTTTCACTAGCGACACAAAACATATAGCTTCAAGGGTTGGGATGTTAACTAATGCTAGCTGCTTGGCCGTCGGTATTTACACTAACTGGCATACAGCGTAGCGTCACTTGGTTGATTTAAACTAAAGCCAGCTGCTTGGCCATCAGCATTAAGGGAGTTAGGTTGCAATTCACTTAACGATGAAAATATTTTTTTTTAAATATATGTTGTAAAGAAACATTGCGTGGATGTAATCACCAAATTTGAGCACAATCGCGTCTACAGATTTCGAGAAAAAAAATTCATAAAGTGTCCCTTTTTCATCGTCTTTAACATGGGCTCAAATGTAAGTTATCATAAAAGTTGTAAAAAAATACCTATTACTCTTGACACAGCGATGAGAATGTTTTGAAAAACTGACATGTTATTTATAACAACTTCATTCGTATACGTGCAAAGTTTCAATAAAATCGCGTCTGCAGTTATAGAGATATTTGCACAAACGTAAACAAATTTGTTTCCTGCTTGTATGCTTCATTCATGTGGCAGACAAGGACGCACTGAGTACACTGTTTGCTGTCAGCTCGACTTTTTATGTGGCGAGATAGCTTTTCACAAAATCACTTCTAGAAGCCATTCTACTGAAAATTATGATCTCAAACTTGGTATAGGCCTTAATGAGACTTTATACTTTAATGATATACCATTAAAACCTCTAATTTCGAAAATTTATAGCACACTTTTATTAAAAGAAGATCAGATTGACTATACCGTTTACTCCTTATTTTTTATCTCTCATAGAGTAAGTATTTAGGCTATTTGATTAATACCATAAGAAACGAGATACCTTGAAGAATATTCTGTAATTTTTTTTAAGTATTTTATTTAAACGTTAACGAGTACTGGCGAGTCGAACACAAATGCATTTTCCGTAATCGAAAGGGCGGATGTTTTTAGGCTAGGTTAGTACAACAGACTTTAGCACGGTGCCTTATGAACATACACGTGCTCCCCTTCACCTCCTCACGGGAGCGACCCAACTCCCTTAACACCAACTGGCACACAGCGTAGCGTCACTTGATTGATTTAAACAAAATCTAGTTGCTTGGCAGTCGGCATTTACACCAACTGGCACACAACTTAGTGCCACTTTATATTATTTGATTTGAGTTTTCCCTTTTTATTTTTACCTTACCACCTGTTTGGCCATCAATATCCGGATTGTACGGCATGCAGTGGGGGGTTTTACACACAAAAAAAAAAAATATGGGGGATGCATAAAAATTAACTTTGAAATTAAATACTCCTTGCTTTTATTATTGTCAAAAAAAGGGGGGGGAGTACAAATGGCTCTCGAGGCAAGATCCGGGTGGCCGGATATAAATTAAGCGGATGGACCGGATTCTCGAGGTCACGTACAGACACCGACCGGGTTCTCCGGGTCGTGGTATGAGTCTGGCTACTGCCGTAGGTGTACTACCAAGCTGTCCTGACCATTGAATGCACCGGCCGGGTTCTCCAGGTCGTGTGGCTTGAGTCTGGCTACTGCTCTAAGTATGCACCCAAGCTGGCCTAACCATTGAACCAATTTTTTTTGAACTGCGCTCCTCGTGAAGGAGGCCATGGGCTTATATAGCCGAAAATCTTGCCTCCTTATCATTGCCACTACAGCAGGAGACAACGAGACGTACGTAGGTTCTTATAACTAGTCTGCATCATCTTGTGGCAGGGAAAGGGAAAGATTTTCTACATGCTTTCCGTCTTTTTCAACATGTGTTGTTTTGGTTTCGGGGTGATGCTTACTTGCTAAAGAATATTGTATGGCAGCGATACTGGTCCCAGTGTTTGCTTATTGAAATTAGGTCGCGTTACAGTTCAAGTGATTTTCGGGCTTGGTGGCCTTGGGTATTGTAAATGTTAAGAAAAGAAAGTGATAGTAGTATAGCATGCCGTTGCCAGGTCTTGTTGCATGAACATTGGCCAATGTGTGGATCAAACATCCTGGCTTGAGCGTCGCCTTGTTTACGAATGGTTAAGGCAGAGAAAGTAAAGGATAGAAAATAATTATTGAGTTTCGCCGAACAATGTAGATAAATCTGTCAACGCATAAGGAGGGAAAGAGATGCAAACTAGTTCTTGGGTCTTTATCTTACTCAGTCTCTCCTTATACGTGTGTTACAAAACATTAGCTTCAGTGCTTAGTATATGTGTGGGTATGTGACGTTTAGCTAGACACAAAAACGCGGCTTTGCGAGCATAAAAGGAAGAGAAGGAGAAAAAGAATTTAAAAAAAAAAGGGCACGTCGAGCTCGGCCTTAATGTAACAGTGTTCTTACGGGTCCGATTCGTAAGCCTTCTTGCAGCATTTGGGGAAGTACATTGGCTCCGAGCAGCACCTTGATCTCCACAGAGTTCTCACGAAAGTCGTCAGCTAACTCTAGGCCCTGCAGATAGTTTCAATTGCTAAAGTGCTTGAGTGTGCCAGGTCTGTATTTGCTGATCAGCGGAAGTACCAAGACATCGAGCGTTAGCTTCACGTCACTGCCAGAGGTCGAAGTAAGAGTGAGGCTAGTTTGCCCGTGAACTTGCGCATCCTTGGTGACGTCAACGACGGTGATATCACGAGTTTCAGATTTGCTCGAAAGCTCGAGCTTTTTTAGCAAGCTTTTTGCAACGAACGACTGATGTGAGCCGCTGTCCAGCATAGCACGTGCCACAATAGAGTTGACTGACGAAGCAAGCCAGTTGCAATTGATGCGGTATCTTTTGGCAAGCGCCGCCAGCCAAGCAGATGCTGAAAAGTGCACAAACGTTGCAGTCTCATGCAGCATGGAATGGTGGTCGCCGTTGCAAGTCTGATAAAACTTGCTTGACTTTCAGCTTACAAGCTTGTGCATACCCAAGCAGATTAATCACAGGCCTTTAGCTTCCACGACTTGCTTTCGCAAGTCGTTGAAGGCAGAGCTTGCTTTCGCGAACGCGAAGCCAGAGCTGCTTTCGGCCTTCTTGCGAGTCGACATCTCTGCAGTGACGCCGACAATCTCAAGTATTGAAACGCGTTGCTTTATAAAGAGCTTCATGGCAGCAAAGGTAGGAGGTTCGGTGATAGAGCTCTGCGGCGAGGACTCCCATTCACGCAGAGCCCGTGCGTCAAGCTTCCGGATAATGAGCGCAACCACCAAGTCGTCCCAATGAGCAGTACGACGGTCTAGCTGTTTTAGTGCAGCTAAGACATTCACAGTGCCACTGACTAATGCTTTCAGCTCTTTTGCAGAATCTGATGCAGTTGGTACGGAAAGCAAATCCCTGGTAAATGCTGAGACCAAGCCCCGCTTGTTTGTGTAGTGGTCATCAAGCATCTTCCATGCGGCTTCGAAGTTCGCATCGATCATTTGCACTGTACGCAGCATTTCCACTGATTCACCCTGGACATGTGTTTTTAGGTGCTGCAACTTTTCGACATTGCTTAGCCGAGAATCACGCACGACGATAGTTCCGAAGAGATTCTTGAATTCTAGCCAGTCTGAAAACTCGCCTGAAAAGATTGGTACAGCTATTGGTGGGAGACTTCTTGGCACAGCCAAAGGCACAGTTTTGTCACTTTGGTGGCGAAGGAAGCTTCTGTGGCTCCTCAGAAAGGAGTGCAGCCGAATCGAGATAGGCCTCCTCTGTAGCATCATAGTTATCACTTTTAAAATAGCTTGTTCCTTCAGCATCATCTCAAAGTGCGAGAATTTTATCATGATTTGTTAGGAAGGTATCCGAATTGGCTCTCAACTGCTCCAAGCATCCTTGAATTATAGTACGCGTACATTTTTCTTGGCCTAGCTTTTTCAGATTGAAAAAATTTTATTTTATCGAAAACAGAAGAGAGTTTTGATCGTCTAGTTTATGAGATCAACAATGAAGAAGATGGTTGGACTTCTCGTTGATATTAATCTGCGTTGTTGGAGCCAATCAGCTCCCGATCAGAAATGTACTGTACGGCGCGATAACGGGCCATACACAGCGTGGTAAAGTCGGTACACGGGCCTTCTACTAAACCGTGATGGCACCGGTAACTTATGTTACCAGGCGCGTGTACAGGCAATATACCGCATCGGTAAAGTACTACGGCCTGTACATTGCCCATATATGGCCCGTAAAGATGAAAATACACAATCAATAAAGAATTTTTTTAATATTCTTCGAGTATTTTAATGTATTACTATAATTGAAGTGACGTAGCCACCAGACACAGTACAAGTATCGTGTACTACTTTTTTTGTTAGTTATGGTTGAATAGTATACAAATTTAATTAGTTAAATTAATGTTATGTATTTATTAAATGATTTGCTAGCAAACTGTTATTTCAGAAAATGTAATAAAATTATACTGAATTAAAAAAAACAACATACATTAGAATCTTAAGAGTGAAATATAAAAAAGAAATATTATTTTTAAAAGACAAAAATGTTTATATTTAGTTAGTGAGTTAACGAAAATAAAAATGTTTGATAAAGTCAATAAGAATTGTTTAACATAAACAAAAATAAGTACGTTATACTTGGACCTTGTATGGATATAAATTGTAAGCCGTATGTTCACTCTTTATGGTTACATCAAGAAGATCCTTGGTTATCGAGTCAATCTAACCAGGTTCGCGTCTGGATGATGGGAAATTTTTTTTATTTTATTTCTTATTTTTCGATTATTGTAGTTTTTTTTATAAATTAAGGTAGTGACAATGTAATTAAAAACAATTTTTTTAATTTACACTAAATTTTGGTACTTATAAAAAAGTATTTTTATTTGGTTCTTCTTGATTGAACAAAATAATATTTTTACTGTAGAAAAAAAATGCTTCAAGATTTGAAACAAAGTGGACGTTCGCGTTTACTTAAGGATCCAAATAATTATCCTTTTTGTTTACTTTTTGGAAAAAAGAATTCTTCTAGAATTCTTATTGATTACCATGTAGTAATTTATTTACGTGTATATTGGGTTTTTTCATTATACACAACCATCTTTTAGTTTTTTCATCCATGATTGTAAAAAAAAATTTCTATTTATAATAAAACATACACTTTGCTATTGCAATGGAATTTTCGGAGTTGAAAACTATACATCATATCAAAATATTTCATGTTTACGGGCAGAAACAGGCATTGTATGAGCAGTGTACGCAATGAATAATTTACGGTACGCCTGGTAACACATTTCATACGGCTCATGAGGATTTTCTTACGGTAACAGTATACAGGCCGTATATTTATTTACGGCAGCCATAATCAATTTCCGATCGGGCTGGCTCGTCATTTTGTATAACCACAACTTCTGCTCTCTTTTTGCAGCACGCGAGAGAGGGCAACACATTATTAAAACGTGCACCTTCTGCTCTCTTCTTGCAGCACACGAAATAGAAAGAGAAACTTGAAACGCGCACGCGCTGTCGCAGAATTATATACTGGCGGATCAGCTGCTACTTGATGAGTAAGTTCAATTAACACTTCTTGAGTAGTTATACGTTTGTACAACTTATCAATTAGTCACTTAAACTTAAACAGTTGAAATTCACACCTTTACCTTCTGCTCTCTTCTCGCTGCACATGAGAGAGAGAGAGAGAGAGAGAGAGAGAGAGAGAGAGAGAGAAAGAGAGAGAGAGAGAGAGAGTTTGTGGCAAAGAGTTCGAGAGGAGAAGAAATAACTTTAATCTTAAAAAGAAAACTGAGCAGCACGCTAGGTCCCCCAGTTAAGGCCCTCTGGCCGCATCTTACACAAAGTAACATAAGCGCCTGGTTCGTTCGATGTGCAGACGGCAACTGACTTAGCCAGCACTTCTTTCTCGCTCGTATTCTTCTTGCATCTTTCAGCAGTGGCGCCAACTTTATGGATTGACTCCCCCTTCCTTCTCTCGCCAAGCACCCATCTGAACAAATCGCCAATTTGATATCATAACAAACTATGTTGAATACATAAAACTTTCAATTCGATAATATCTTTAACTCCCATATTTAATTTACCATCTAAAATGGAAAACAAAACAGTTGGATAGGAAAAAACGACTTTTTATTCATTTTACAAGCTCGTTTTAACTCATAAAACGTGTGGGTTATATTCTAGGTAAAAACGTTTTAAACGAAACACTTGTATTCCAATAAATTCACAGCTTTTATGTTTAATTTTTTAATCTAAAACAAAAATGTATTATTACGTTTTTTCAATACTTTTTGGCTTCCAAAACGTGTGGATTACATTCTGAACAAAAATATTGAGTATACAAAAACTGAATTTCAATCATATCGACAACTTTGTCTTTCACAACAAACTTCGAAAATATCACGTGACAAAGTTATAGCCGAAAAACTGATTTTTTTTCTCGTTGAAAGTACCATCTCAAAATGACTGACATTTTTTTTCATTTCATGTCAGGATATAATCTTAATTAATTATCCTTTTCTTGACTTATATGTGTTGTTGAACACTATAATCACTTTTCTTAGTTAGTTTCTGACAAATTTTGCTTTTTCAGGGTAAAAATTTTAATTTTTAAATTTCATTCTTGCAACTTTCCAAACCTGGGTATCATTCATATTGCGGCACTAAGTTAAACTTCTCAAGTCTGAAAAAAATTGAAGTAGTCTGTTTGAATACACTAATTCATGTTTTTCAGCAAAAATATTACCCAATCAATATGTTTCAACAAAAAGAGTCATATTTTTAACTTTTTTTTAAACTCTAGGAGTACATAAACTTTTAAATTTATATTTTCTAGAGCCTTCTACTGCTTAAGAAGGCTCCCTCGTGACGGTTCTCGAACTTGGGCCAGACTAATTTAATAGTTAAAAATTTACGAAATCGAATGGTATGATTATTTATATCACTAACTCTGAACAATTTCAAGACATTATTAATTGAATGTAGCGCTTTTTAACACGGATTATTGTGGCGGAGCTCCCAAACGCAATGAATGTAACCTAATAACTTAAATGAATCAACGGTTTCCGTAATAAGAGGGCACACGTTTTGTAGAAACAAACTTTTTTTAAATGACACCTGTCAAAGAAAGTGTTACTCAGAAAAATTTCGAGATTTTCTTTTGAGAATTTATCCAGTCATTTTGTTTTCACAGGTTAGCCTATGTTCCCTTGCGCCAGTGATGACAACTCTACCTGAATTTGCGAGCGAATTTGTGGCCTACGACGTAAGTTGGCATCTCTGCACGGGGAAGCCTATTTAATAGACAGAGCGTAATACAGAAACTTCGGAAAAAATTATTAGGACTCTTTACGGCCATCTAATGGCTTAATAATTAGTCAGAATACAGGCGATTTTTTTGAAGTGATTGTCGTATTAAAGGATGAGGTTTAATTTTTCAAGTCTGAAAAAAATTAGGTAGTCTGTTTATGTGATTCAAATATATTAAATCAGGTTTGGAGTAATAACTATTTACCTAAAAAAGTCATTTTACACCAAAAACGTCTCATTTTTAACATTCTTTTAAATTTAGAAATACATTGCAATTTAACAATCTGTTTTCTAAAGCCTTTAATTACTGAATCAACGCGGTGATGAAAAGACTTCAGAAAAAAAATTTTAAGACCATTTAGGGCCATTTAATCGCTTAGTATTAATAAAAATGTCAGAACCCAGACGATACCTTCAGAGTAATCGTCGTATTGAAGGATAAGGTTAAATTTCTCGAATCTAAAAAAAATTGATTTAATAATATTTTCTCGACTTTCGGAGTACATAACCACTTGAGGTTGATTTCTAGAGCTAGAAATTACTGGATCCACGTAGCGTGATACAAAGGCTTGAAACATAGTGAGCGGGGAGAAATGACGCAGGGATTAGGATGTGTCCTTACGTCTTGCTTTATGTAATTTTAACCGGCAAACCTTACCTACTGCCACTGTAATCAAGCCCGGGCGTCTAGTGGTCCACTGGCTTATAACTCAGGGCCACGTATGTCCCTGATACGTGGAGTAGCTAGATATTAAATGACAAATATAGTACCAGGACCACGGAACTATTATATTTGACGACACACACATATATATACATGCGTTAATAATGAAAGGTTTTCGATACCGTAAATAAAAGAGACGTATATTAAATCAAAAATATGAATTGAACAATAACGAAATGTGCGCGCATGTGTGCGTGTCAGTAAATAAACAATCAAGAATGTAATAAACCTCGGTGGTGAAACCGCTATCTCCCGTACATTTATAACTACAATCGGCATACAGCTTCCTCGTCCTAAGCGGCGGGCAGACCTTACGAGCTAATACATGAACTTTAAACAATTAATGAGTAGCCGACTTACTTTGTTTCCCGACGGCTAGGAGTGAGAAGTCAGGGTCGAAATGCGCATCTTGGAGACGTGAGAACTCGTGGGCGTCTCCAACAGCCAAGTATTATTAGTAGCGCTATACCGGCAACGCCTACACTCGCTGTTCCGGCTCCTGGTGACACATCAATCCAGGCCCCTAACCTCTTTGCACCCTTCTTTGCTTCCTAACTCTCCTCGCACGTCCCTAGTTGGTCTCTTGACCTCTCCCCTTTATTTTGACCCATCGCGTGCCCATTACTACAAAAATTCTTACGAATCTATATTAGCAGCGCCGTTACAGGATTTAGAAAAAATTATTGAGACCGTCTTGGGCCATCTAATGGCTCATTAGTAATGGAAATGGTAGAAATTAGGCGATTTCTTATGATTAATTGTCGTTTTGCGAGATAAGGTTTCCCAAGTCCGAAAAAAAATTTGGGTAGTTTATTTACGTACCTTAAATGTATTATATCATGTTTTGCAGCACGTAATGAATTTATTTCTCAGAAAAACGTCTTATTAATAACTTTTTCTCGACTTCAGGAGTACATAACCATTTGAGGTTATGTTTTCTTTAGTCTAAAATGACTGAATGGACGTTGTACGATCATAGTTGTAAAGAAGAACATATTTAGTGACTTAAGGGGGTAGTGTCACAATGTCAATGCGTGTTCTGAAATACATTATGTGTTTTGACACAAACAAGTAAAAATAAATGTGGCAACGCCGCATGAGGCGAAAATACGCTGTATATCCATACAAATAAGTTTAGATACGTTTGGAGGTTATATTGTACCAGAGATTAGTAGAGAGATTGCTGATTGCAATGCTACGGCGCGAGTTCACTTTTGGCCACTGTTTCGAGCGCCCCGTCGCGGCCAAGCTGTCGAACCAGGCACACATTTTTTTTTTTTTTATTTGAGAAGCGTGGAGGGGGTACACCGAGTGTGTGCCTACAGATTCGCGTGGAAATGGGCATACTTTGGAGACGCGTGGAAGGGGTATACTGAAACTGTATATGTGCCATGTGCCTACGGAGAGAGGAGTGGTGCATGGAAATGCCAACTACAGCTATATAACTATATACCCGCGTATATCATAGCGAAAGAAAGCGACGAGTCTTTCTCGCTGCATGTATACTAACTTCTTAAATAAGGTCTTAGAAATTAAGGGGAAATAGAGAAGAAAAAAAGATTTCACATCTAATATTGGTAAAATAAAAAAACCTATTTTAATTTACAATCCTCTATAACATATGAAAGTTTAAGAGAGGCTAGCCATATCATTTTTCGAAAATTAAATCATACAAATAAATGTTTACGCAATTGGAAGCTCAGACTTTCAAGGCATTTATTTTTTAGTTCTTCTTATACTTTGGATTTTCGTTTAGTACTGCGTATCAAAGTACGTTGAAAAAATATTTAGCTTGAAATATTTTTTGAGGTTGATAGTATGGCTATAAGCACCTTAAATATAAATTATTATTTTTACTTATCATAATCGCTATGAACTGTAGGCCAAGCTCCGGAGGGTATCAATGAACATATGTGACTTTAGGTTCTAT
>NW_019379968.1:1762097-1779524 GCF_000648655.2 Copidosoma floridanum
AGAACCTAAAGTCACATATGTTCATTGATACCCTCCGGAGCTTGGCCTACAGTTCATAGCGATTATGATAAGTAAAAATAATAATTTATATTTAAGGTGCTTATAGCCATACTATCAACCTCAAAAAATATTTCAAGCTAAATATTTTTTCAACGTACTTTGATACGCAGTACTAAACGAAAATCCAAAGTATAAGAAGAACTAAAAAATAAATGCCTTGAAAGTCTGAGCTTCCAATTGCGTAAACATTTATTTGTATGATTTAATTTTCGAAAAATGATATGGCTAGCCTCTCTTAAACTTTCATATGTTATAGAGAATTGTAAATTAAAATAGGTTTTTTTATTTTACCAATATTAGATGTGAAATCTTTTTTTCTTCTCTATTTCCCCTTAATTTCTAAGACCTTATTTAAGAAGTTAGTATACATGCAGCGAGAAAGACTCGTCGCTTTCTTTCGCTATGATATACGCGGGTATATAGTTATATAGCTGTAGTTGGCATTTCCATGCACCACTCCTCTCTCCGTAGGCACATGGCACATATACAGTTTCAGTATACCCCTTCCACGCGTCTCCAAAGTATGCCCATTTCCACGCGAATCTGTAGGCACACACTCGGTGTACCCCCTCCACGCTTCTCAAATAAAAAAAAAAAAAATGTGTGCCTGGTTCGACAGCTTGGCCGCGACGGGGCGCTCGAAACAGTGGCCAAAAGTGAACTCGCGCCGTAGCATTGCAATCAGCAATCTCTCTACTAATCTCTGGTACAATATAACCTCCAAACGTATCTAAACTTATTTGTATGGATATACAGCGTATTTTCGCCTCATGCGGCGTTGCCACATTTATTTTTACTTGTTTGTGTCAAAACACATAATGTATTTCAGAACACGCATTGACATTGTGACACTACCCCCTTAAGTCACTAAATATGTTCTTCTTTACAACTATGATCGTACAACGTCCATTCAGTCATTTTAGACTAAAGAAAACATAACCTCAAATGGTTATGTACTCCTGAAGTCGAGAAAAAGTTATTAATAAGACGTTTTTCTGAGAAATAAATTCATTACGTGCTGCAAAACATGATATAATACATTTAAGGTACGTAAATAAACTACCCAAATTTTTTTTCGGACTTGGGAAACCTTATCTCGCAAAACGACAATTAATCATAAGAAATCGCCTAATTTCTACCATTTCCATTACTAATGAGCCATTAGATGGCCCAAGACGGTCTCAATAATTTTTTCTAAATCCTGTAACGGCGCTGCTAATATAGATTCGTAAGAATTTTTGTAGTAATGGGCACGCGATGGGTCAAAATAAAGGGGAGAGGTCAAGAGACCAACTAGGGACGTGCGAGGAGAGTTAGGAAGCAAAGAAGGGTGCAAAGAGGTTAGGGGCCTGGATTGATGTGTCACCAGGAGCCGGAACAGCGAGTGTAGGCGTTGCCGGTATAGCGCTACTAATAATACTTGGCTGTTGGAGACGCCCACGAGTTCTCACGTCTCCAAGATGCGCATTTCGACCCTGACTTCTCACTCCTAGCCGTCGGGAAACAAAGTAAGTCGGCTACTCATTAATTGTTTAAAGTTCATGTATTAGCTCGTAAGGTCTGCCCGCCGCTTAGGACGAGGAAGCTGTATGCCGATTGTAGTTATAAATGTACGGGAGATAGCGGTTTCACCACCGAGGTTTATTACATTCTTGATTGTTTATTTACTGACACGCACACATGCGCGCACATTTCGTTATTGTTCAATTCATATTTTTGATTTAATATACGTCTCTTTTATTTACGGTATCGAAAACCTTTCATTATTAACGCATGTATATATATGTGTGTGTCGTCAAATATAATAGTTCCGTGGTCCTGGTACTATATTTGTCATTTAATATCTAGCTACTCCACGTATCAGGGACATACGTGGCCCTGAGTTATAAGCCAGTGGACCACTAGACGCCCGGGCTTGATTACAGTGACAGTAGATAATGTGTAAAATACTCTTTTTTCGATAAGAGTACGTGTTAAATAGATAATTTATATCTCGAAAACGGTGAATTTAGGGTGTCTGAAATTTTAATATGATATTTTACATATCATACTTAATTGTTAGCTCATACAATTTTTTTCAAGGCGTTCCTAAATTTTTAGATTTTGTGACACTGCCCCCCCCCCTTAACTATAATTTAGTTGCTGAATATTACTGAAAGTTTTAATGCTTAATTTTATTTTTTTAAGTTTTTTACCTTTCTTGATGTCATAGGCGTGTAAATTTGTTATAAGTCGCTATTTACATTATTTCACGTCATAATAAGTATGTTACCTTCGTTTGATTGAGTTATTGACAACAAGAACAAAAAAAATTTTTTTTTGGATTTTCGTTGGTATTTAACGTGAGAAACTTTAAACACGCCAAGGTACCCTCTTAGTTTCGTAAAATATCTGAGTCTTATTAAAAAACTTGTGAGAAGGTGAGCTTTTTCAATTTCCTTTACCACTATTATGTGATTTTTTATTCTAACTACAACGAAAGAAATTGATTTCTTTTATTTTTTAAATATGCTTTCAACATGTTAAAAGCGTATATCCTCAAATTAATTTCTAAGAGTATGAAGAATAGGCCTTGGCTGAAGTCAGGTGATAAGTTCAATACACATAGAAAGATTTTTTATTCAACATTCTGAGTAATACAGATGTGAAAGCAGAAAAAATGTCGAATCATACTCATGTAATCAAAAATATATTTTCTTTTCTTGAGGCCAAATCTTGGAAACTAAAAAAGACCAACACATGGCACTCGTAAAAGGTCTTGTTATTATGTTGCACAGGATAAATGTCGTACTAGCTGTTTCTATGTAATCCACTAAATTTATCATAACTAAGATAGGGTTCAGTTTTACATTGGTATATTGTAAGTTTTTTGATGAATAACACATGAAACACATGGAGTACTTAACAGATTACGCAAAAAAATAGTTGTAAATTAATATTAGGTACGGCATTCAATTGCCTGAATAAATATAAGTTATTGTATACACGATTACGCAAACAGCTATGGACAGAGAAAAAAAATGTTATAATAGACAAATATCTTATACAGACCAGTATACATGGACTGTGAAACTCCATAAGCTGCTGCTCCAACTACGGCAATTAATTTAACACCGACATTCATTCCAGCAGATCCTTTACTAAAGCGACTTGCCAAATCATTTAATTTATTTTGAGCCATTTAAGTGGAGAATTTCTGCGTTACCGGTGAAACTACTTACACTTAAAAGGTTTAATTTAGGTTACAACTAAAGCCACGGTAGGAAAATTTCTTAAGTCGAGGTCCTCTTGCATTACGCCGCGTTCACACGTCTGCCAGAAAGAACTGCGGATTCAAGATTGCCCATGCCCATAGGCATGTAAGAAATAGACTGTTCGTTCTTATGTACGGCTCTGAAGCACGGGTAGAAAGAGACACAGCACCGAGGGTGGGTATCTGTCGCTCGCACATATTTTAAGAGGGTTGGGGGGTGCATCAGCTGAACCATTTTAGGCCGCGGGAAGAGAAAAGGATGCATTCCGTAAGCAGTTAATCTTCAAGTATCTCGGTATCCTAGATGACATTTAAGTGCAAGGGAAAAAGTATGACTTGTTATCTCTCTTACATTAGTAAGTTATCTACATGTTATCTAAATACTTAGATTAAACGGCCAGTGCTTACGGAACGCATCCAAAAAAGTTCTTCCACCCATGGTACAATAAAACAAGGTGAGCTCACTAGCTAGAGAATTTTTGTCTGACTTTGCGCAGGAGCCTGTATGACGTCATAATTGGGTACCATATTTAAATATGTATTTTATGCTAAATATTAAATCATGTTAATAACAGCGAGTTAAATGGAGTATGATGATAAAAACGTGTACATAAACTGACTAGACTGTACTAACATAAAGTAAATGTCTAATACAAAGTAAAAAAATGCAGTTAACTTGTAATAATTAGTTCATGTGTAATAATAAAACTTAAAAAATGTAAGCAAAATTTTTTTTACCTCAACAAAAAATCAGATAACTTAGTGTTTTCAATAAGTTTAAAAATTTTTTTGAAGAGTTAATATATTCTCTTTCGTAACTCATAACTTAAAGTTAATAAAAATTTTTGAACATGTCAGTCGTTTTTACAAGTCCAACGTTATGATTCATATTTTTAAGTAACAGTGACCATCAACACTCACCTTCTCAATAAATAACGAAAACACTTTGTTACTTGCTGCTCATTATACAATTTGAATTAAACGCTGATTATGACGCCATACAGGCTCCTTCTCTGATTGGTGTGGTCATGTAAACATGCGCATGGGCCTACCTCGTTTTTTATTGTACCATGCTTTCACTACCATTTCAACGAGTTACGCATTACGCATTCCGCTCCCACTGGGAAGAATCTCCATCGTGCCCATGGATTGTAACAAAGCAAAGCGTAACAGCAGGAGCTGACTGAATAATAAAAAAAAACCTTATTCTTTAATTGTTATTAAATTTTTCAGATATCTCAGGATGATTAAAACTATAATAGTAATGTGCTTATCGTAATGTATCATAGGTAAGCATTAATAATTTATATCAAACGCATAAAATTGAATGTTTGCAGCTGAAAAGCTGTGCCCTCAATGGCTGCTATCATGACGTGACCTTTCTGTTCCACTCTATGTGCAAGATGGACATTTTTCCCAGCGGAAGCGGAACACATAACTCATTAAAGAAGCAGTGTGAAAGTACTCTTTCATCCTTTTGCTGTGACGTTCCACTGGTAATTTCCGCCAGATGTAACCGCACGCTAAAACGGTTTAGCTGATGCACCTACCCCGCTCCCCTGAAAATGTGCGGGATCACATATACCAACCCCTAGTGAGCTTCCCTTGAAGCTCACTACCTACCCCCTGTGCCTATGTACGGGTACGGCCCTGAAGCACAATATCGAACATGTTTATCTGTCAATCAGCTGGCCCATCATGATGTAAGTAAATAAGGTGTGTGACCCAACCGATTCAAATTGAGACTGTTCTCGCGCGCATCCGTAATTCCGCTATGTTGAAATTGTGTAGTCAGCTTTGTTTACTTTAAGATATACATGCACTCATGACACTTGAGAACTCAAGTGGTGTAATAAATTAATATTTACAATATGCCATCATGTTCACTTATATATAAATATTTTTACACGAACGAATAAACAGTCAAACATTTTTCTATCGAAGGTAAGGTATGCTCTGTACATTTTACTCAAGACAACGAGAAAAAGCCAGAACACTCAATCGTCCCTTGTGATACAAATATATTTGTTTTATCCAAATCAGCTGTTCCAACAATAAAATTAGACTCCATATACGTACAGGAGACACTGTATTTTTTTACAGGATTTTTTTTATCCAAGAAATAATTTAATCTCATGTAGTAATCTCTGATGTGCAACTAAAAGAAAAGTACAGCTTGAAGCCTCACTGAATACAGCAGCCTTTAAAACATTCGAAGTTCTGTGATTTTTTCACTATTGTTGTACATAAGTAATGATCCCTTTAAAATATTATCTAATAGTTGAGTTAATTTGTTGTAAATTTTTGAATTTTTATTTATTTTTGTTATTGCATTGCGGGCTGTTTATATTTTTATAACCGGATGAGAACAATCAGAATCAACCAAAATTCATTCATTAATTCAAAAAAATTATGATATACTTATTGATGATTTTTTCACCATAAATACGTACATGACTTACTTCAAATAATTTCTTTCTTAAATCCGGCAATAATTAATTTTTATTGTCTCATGACTATTCGAAATAACTGTTAAATGATGTTTTCTCGTTTTCAGCAACAATTTTTAAGCATCCCTTTTAACATTGTAATGTAAGCTAAAACCTTTTTGAAACTACTGACAATCACATATTTTTGAAATACCGCTACATTCGGATTGGCTCAAATCCTAATATGGACGATGTGCGGATGAGGCACGCTATTGGAGAAACTCGGACTCATCGGAAAGTTGCGCCATCACACACTTAATCTACTTACATTATGGGCCAGTTGATGCAACCACTCTACCGTTGGCAATGTGCGAGAGAGACAGATACACGCGTTCGATATCGTGTCTCTTCTTAATTGTGCTTCAGCAGTTCAGCACAGTACTTAAGAACAAGCAGTCTATTTTTTAAATGTCTATGCTGTCATCGATGTAAAGCGTGCCTGGCCCATAAAGATTATATAATAGAGGAAGCGAACTGTATATTCTTCTGTAAGTGGAAGCGTACGGTCAGTAGATAGAGGAAGACGACTGTTTTGGTCTTGCATCTCTGTCTGCTATCTGTATTGGTTGGCTGCTGCTTGACAGTGTATATAGTAGTAGTTATAGTAGAGCAGTAGTTATATATATTGAATTAGAGGCAGAAGAGGGCATTTAAAATAGCCAATCAGGATAAGAGCAGAGAGAGATGCAAGACCAACACAATCTTCTTTCTCTGTCTACCATCTGTATGCGGTCACGGCTTGTTCGCTTCCTCTATTATATTATCTCTATGGCCTGGCCAGGCTCTTGTTCTAATCTTCTCCTTTTGGTAACATTCTTGTTGGGCTAGTCATAGACATACAACATCATACAAGACAATAAGAAGTATAGTATAGACTGCTCCTCCTTGGCTTATGTACGGTACTAAAACATAAGTAAAAAGAGACGGCATTGAGCGTGGGGATCTGTCTCTCTTGCACATTGCTCACGGTGGGGTGTCAGTTTACTAAATCTGGCTAATGTAACTTTGCCACCGTTGACCGTTGGCAATGTGCAAGAGAGACATATACCCACTCTCATTGATGTGTCTCTTTCTACTGGTGTTTCAGTGCCACAGTGCCCTACATAAGAACAAGCAGTCTATACTTGTTTCATGTCTATGGGTCTGGACGTCTGGTCCTTCATCAGTATTGGCCATGATATAAGAATATTGGCCATGTGCATGTCATGCATCGCCACTTTTGGTGTCAAAATTATGCAACCACGGGTACCCACATTATACGTCAACAGCATACACCGATGCACACTTTTAGTAATAATCAATTAATTAGGAAAAAATTAGTATATTTGTTTATCTGATGATGGATGCTATCATAAAAACAGGCTTTAGGAATATCACACGCTCGATTTGAAGCTTTAAAAAGAGGTAAACAGTTGGTTAAAAGTAGTCATGTGTGCGATGTTACAGAATTTCAAAGTGATGGAGTTAGCAATTTGATAAGTGCCGTCGTAATAAGATAGGCCTCGGTAACTTCAGCTCCGTACAAAGTTAACCTGCATGTACATTTTATTCAGATTATCTTGAAAATCGTCTAAGTTACAATGCACATAAAAATTACCTTTATTTACAGTTAGATAATCACCGAAATTTATGTAATTTTACTACATCTGTCTTTGCGCTTCTGTTACACTGAAAAACACAGCACTTTCTTACACCCATATTTCATAAACATTTTAATAACAGAAATCACACGTTTTAACAATAGAAATCACAATGATCATGTCTTATTTCACGTAAATATCTTTTCCGCCTTCTAACCTCAAAATAGCACCTTCGCCGCTTGATTTTGGGTTCTCAGGCGGAAAAATAGTACACGAAACTCGTTCAAACAGGCTTCTTTACGAACCTCGTTACGGCCCTCGCCTTCGGCTCGTGCCGTAAACCTCTCGGTTCGTAAATTGAAGCCTTCGCAAACTTGTATGCAATATACTATTCTTTTAGCCGTCTGCTTCTGAGTGTGTGCTCTGGATCGAAAACTGACGAGACTTTATTTAATGTATTGTTACATTCAAACATTTTACAACCATTCTTGGCACCACATAGTTCATTTTTTTACATTTGTGCAACTGCAATTTTATAATGTTGATACTATTTATGCATCCGTGATGATAACATCTGTAAATTTGACGAAATGCTGTTATTCTTTTCTTCATTAAGCAAAAATGACAGTAATTTGGTACCCCAGGATTCTTATTTTTGCCACTACGCATGCTGGCGTCGACTCATCTATCCCCTCCCTTCACTTGCACCTGGCCAATAAGGTGTGGCGTTCCTATATATAATAAGGTCTCATTTTCGTGCCGTTCTGCGCCTTCCATCACGACGCTATATTTGAGGTAGATGTGACTACTACAGGGGCCGTACCATACAATTTTTTTTTGCTTTACAGGCCTATGTTATAACATAGGCAGAAGTACAGACAAATAATTATATGGTACGGACCTAGCGCCGAAGAGCCTGTACAATGAAACGAAGTGGCCAAAGTTGAAACTAAAATCAATTCCCCGTATCCACTTCGAAGTGAGACATATATATAGAAATAGACATACGTATGAATTTACATGTACGTGAATTGATGAATGATTACCTATTCAGACAGTTTTTCTGTGTAAATATTCACGAATTGTACGTTTAGTCACTGAAACAACTGGAATGAAAATATTTAAATAAAAAACATATATTGTTTCACGTGTTTCTTGATGTTAATATGCTTGATATTTTAAAAGCTTTTGAAATTCGCAGACAGACATGGCGGCCCGATGGAAGCGTTCCTGATTGGTTAATCAAAATGGATGCGCAACGCCACACCTTATATTCTTACATCATGGTATCAGCCAGCGTTGGGTTAGTCGGATTCAATATCGGAAATTTTTCCCTAGATCGTATATATAGCTATACAATCTAGGAAGAATGTTTGGCCGAGCAGACAGCAGTGAAGGGGCATTGCCAAAGACGCGCGAAAATTAAAAATTGTAATATTTATAACACAAGGGCCTATCACCTAATGACTCGGGGCACTTACTGGCCTGTCTATTAAATAATACAATATTTATTAATAGCACATGCGCCTATCACTCGATGATCCGGGGCGCTTACTGGCCGCTCAATTAAGGACGATCTCCGGGACCAGTGGTTCTCAATCGAAATCGATGTAAGTTGAGAATCTCTTATTCGTTGCATGAGCAGACGATGCGCAGACACATAAGAAACTTGGCGACACTGCAACATATCCCCACCAATCTTACTTTATATACATATGTACTCTGGCCGTTAGGGTTAGGTGCCACGAGGCGAGTATAGAGACTTTCCGCATGTATTTACATTTCCAATCAGGTTATGTATACGACAACAGAAATGTCGAATAAAGTAAGAAATTTTAAAAACGGTAGATTTATGAAGAAAAAAATAGCAATTAAGAACGCTTAAGCTTATCGAACTATGACAGTTTACTTGGGCCAATTTGAGTTGGGCTTTTTTTCGTGACCGTCGTCTGACTGTTCTGTACTCAGTAAGTAAATGGATGTTGCAGTGTTGTCAAGTTGCATGGGGCGTCTGCTTCTCTCTCGGTGGAGGCCAGATGAGGTGTTATTAAAATTATTGTTACTTAATAATTAATATGGGAAGGCTTATAAGACTTGTACTCATTTTTTTCCTTAGGAATTTGTTTATTACATAAAATTTTTTGGGGAAAATACTGCGAAAATTCGTTAAGTTATGCTCGGAAGTGTGCGTTTTTTTTCGCCAAGACTATAGCTATAGATATACTGCACTGTTAAATCGACAATCTTTAAAACTGAATAGTTCGCAATTTAGTAAGGACACACCTGTTAAAATTTTGCACACGCGTAAATAACACTTTTTTTTCACACATGTTCCAATTTCAGCAAATTCTTACGAAAACTACTATACCCGGAGATCGTCCTTAAATAACAAAAAGTTCAATAATAATGCAAGCGCCGATCGCCTGATAACCCAGGGTGCTGCTAGTGTTTAATTGACATTTTATTGTTTAAGAGAGCGGCCAGTAAGCGCCTTGGGTTATCGGATGATAGGCACTTGTGCTATTAATTAATAATATATTGTTTATTAATGCGATTAGTAAGCCCCTCGGGTCATCGGGTGATAGGCGCTTGTATTTTTTCTTAACATTTTATTATTCAATAGAACAGCCAGTTAGCGCCCTGGGTCATCGGGTAATAGGCGCTTGAGCTATTAAGTAATAATATATTGTTCAATAATGCGATTAGTAAGCGCCTCGCGTCATCGGATGATAGGCGATTGTATTAGTGCTTAACATTTCATTGTTTAATACAGAGGCAAGTAAGCACCGCAGGTCATTGGGTTATATGCGCTTATGCTATTAATTAATAATATACATCGTTTAATAAAGTGACCAGTAAGCTCCCTGAGTCATTGGATGATAGGCGCTTGTGTTTATAATTAATATTTTATTATTCAATAGAGTGGCAAGTAAGCACCCCGGGTCATCGGGTGATAGGCGCTTGTGTTAATAATTAATATTTCATTATTTAATAGAGCGGCCAGTGAGCGGTCGTTGGGTCATGGGCACTTGTGTTATTGATATTACAATTTTGAATTTTCGCTCGTTGTTGGTAATACTATTGTCTTCTCAGCAGTACGTAGCTATACGATCTAGGGAAAAAGTTCCGATATCTCAATGAGAGCATTCCAAATGACGCGACAGTGTCACGCAGTCCTATTCAAAACCTATACTAATGTGTCGCGTGACATCCAAGTGTCGCGTCATTTGGAATACGTCCATTGAATCCGCCTAACCCAACGCTGTTATCAGCGCTGTGCATAAGAACGAGTAGTTTATATTTCTCATATGTCTATGGTTAGCATCGATTACACCTAATTTTTTTGTACGGCGTTCTTGTCTTTGTTAAAAAAATATATGTAACTGGCTGAGGGTAACGATTCACATTAATCTTTTGCCGATTTAAGTTAATTTGTCACAAGGAACCATGGTAAGATATTTGAAACTATTAAAAAGAAATTGTTATACATAGATTCTTAGGATAATTTTTGGTCAATGATGGCTACTATTACCCACAAAGCTCAGTCTCGCATATTGATTTCAATTTTTTTACTGCTGTTTAGTAAAATTTGTTGAAGTTTATGTAATTTTAGTTGTTAATATTGCTTATATCTAGAAAGGTATTTTCCTGTTTTAGTACGTACAAACAATATCCATAATTGGTCATGTATAAATGATTAACTATTAAAAATCTAACTAAGAAGTATTAAGTTTCATAGTAAATTTTTTGCTTTACGTATTATTTCACAATTACATATTCAACTTTCTCACTATCAACACAATTATTTCATTACTTCTATTATTAATGTTATGAAACCTTGTTATTAAATCTGACATGGTTTTTTTAAATCACTTAATAGTATCGAATTTTTGGTTACCAAATATTTTCTCCAAATGTTACACTTAACTGACCCCCACAGTTGTCTTTTCATAGCATTTACTATTTTAGGCAACCCCAAAGACTTCTCTAATTTTATATTACAACTACTAGTTGACATGTTTCTGTTGAAAGTTTGTGCAGAACGATTTAATAATATTCCATGTAAGTAGAGGAAATGAGATTTGGACAGGAGTTGAGACACATTCCTATGAAGAGTGAAACTGTTAAATGCTGTTGTTGTCAAAACAAATAAACGAATTTTTAATGGAACTCACTGTCGGTCTATTAAAGCTGAGATGTAACTTTGTAATAAAATAGCATAAGTCATTATTAGTTGCTATCAAATGACTCCTGTGATTTTTATGTTTTGACTTTTGTAACATTAAGTTTCAAGTGTTGATCATTTTGCTTACCCCACAAAAAATATCAGCGCTGAAATCAGTCGTTAACTACATCGTTGATTCTGTGTATCAGTATTGAATCAGCGTTTGTTGAAAACAATAATATTAATTAACTTCAAAACAGTGCATTTTTCATGTTAGCATTGCAGTTTGCAATTAACGATGCAATTTACGACTGATTTCAGCGTTGATTCATCACTGATATTTAGGACAGGGTATGTACATGAAACATAATCCTACAAGAAAAATAAGTACATTGTGTACTGCAGTTGTTTCATTTTTCACGTTAAATGAAGCTTTAGGAAAGATTCCGATTCCTGTGGCGCCGCGATTTGAGTGGGGTTTCTTAAATAAGCATGATAGTGCCGGGAATACGGGAAAAATAATTAAAAAATAATTACCCAGGGATAGGTATGTCATTTATGTCCTGTTAATCTACGACACGTCAAATATTTTGTGTACAACTTATCATAAACAATCAATATATCACACTTGGTGCATATACGACACGTATTGCGTTGTCGCAAAGAAGGTGCACTGAAAAAAAATCAAGCAAGTATAGCATGAACACCATTTAGACTTTGATTGTATGAGTTGAATACTGCTTGAAATGCACGGGTTTATAGAGTAACACTGTGAATTTCAAATGTTTACAGTATAAGATAGGTCGGAGCGAGTACACTATGATGCTCATACTCTGTAAGTATTAGCATCATGGATCATAGGCGTAGCGTGTGGAGCCCATGCGCAAAGTGTTTCGTGTGTACTCACACTGATTTTCGGTTCAAGCCATGCATGACAGAACACACTCATAAGGAATTCTACATGACTCATCACATTGTTGGAAATTGTAAACAGTTGTAGCATAATTAGGAAATTATTATACACATCTAGAATCTATTCTCAAATTATTTTACGACAACGCAACCCCAAAAAAATGAAAAACGCTATTTCTTGGAGGGGAAGCAAAATTACCCAAAAATAACAATTTTTTAAGTCATAAAGTTTTTTTAAAACAAATACATATATATATACATATAAATGTGTATGGGTGATTCCGCCATAACTTGCTCAGATCGACTAGAAAAATTTTTTCAAGCAAAGTTAGTTAAAAAAAACTTTTTTTCATGGTATTTCTACTATACACAACATCANTATATATACATATAAATGTGTATGGGTGATTCCGCCATAACTTGCTCAGATCGACTAGAAAAATTTTTTCAAGCAAAGTTAGTTAAAAAAAACTTTTTTTCATGGTATTTCTACTATACACAACATCAGCAACAAATATCTAAAGCGATGCAACTGTAAAATTTGCTGGTCAAAAGTGATTCGAAACTTTGTAAGAGTCTGTTTTTTTCGAAAAATTATATCACTTTCTAGCACGTGTAGCTATGCTCTTACAACAGTTCGAGTGTTCCTACTGGGTTGAAATAAAAGCTGGGATCAAGACCTATTAATTAAAAAAAAATTTTCCTCGATTTTGTGCCTCCATTCAAAAGTTACAGCTTCAATTAGAGCGTAAATATCGCTAATAATGTGATTGTTGCTAAAATTCAGTATTTTTCATAAAATCACTACAACTTTTTACTCGGGGCATAATGTTGAAAGATTTTTGGTTTAATCATTAGGACTATGCTTTTGTTTCATTAAAGCCCAGATAAAGCCACCTAATGGAGTGCATCACTTGGCTACCAACGTTGGAAGCAGCACCACCGTTTTTGCATTTTTGTAGCGAAAAAGGGCCAATTAGACGAGACCCTGAGACTTATGTCTCGTCTTTAAGCCCAACAGTGAGAAAAAACCAATTTTGGCTGGGATTTATTACTCTAAAACAAAAAAAACGGCATTTTGAGGTACGGTAGGGTAAAAATGGAGAAGTTCGGAATGGAATTTTCAAAGTTTGTAGTGCTCGTACGACTCAGACGTATTACAATGACTTGTCCACTCATAATTTATTTACTAGCCTCAAATGCAATAAGAAACTGTAGTTTGCGTACCTGCACATGCAGACCAGGTGGTTGTTCCATGGGGGTTGGAACGGAATGAAATGTTTTTACGCGCGAAATATGCAACAAGAAGAGCTTGGCTATTCGAGAGGTAACAACTTCAGGTACAACTGTCGTAAGGATTTATTCATTTTCGTCCTATACTTTAAAAAGTGACCATTAGGTAGCATTTCCTATCCAAAAAGTTAATAATTTAAACTGATTTTTGTTAAAACCGCGATCATGGTGCAAATATGCGGACAAAATGTATGCAGTGAAAACTCACTCGTCTTCGTCGATTTTCGGTGTGACTAAGGTACAAATCTAATCATTAATAGCTAGAGTATATAATGCTTACACGCTCAAGTGGCATATAAGCCTCATTGTTTACCGGTGAAAGTTTTTATGAGTAAAATTGAGTTGCGGACATGGGTCGGAATGGAAAATTTGACTCTAAATAATCGATTATCTCCATTAAGGAATCAATATATTGGTATAAGATAATATGTCTGGTAAAGTTGACAACATTTAACACAATTTGACGTTTTTGAAGTTTTGGATTTCATTACGGCACATGAGTATGAGTATCGCACACGATCTGAGCAAGTTTTAGCAGAATCGCCCATTTATATATAATGTAAATAAATTTATGAGTATGGTTATTTATTGGATCAATAAACAAAATTAAAGAATATAAAAATCATGTAATAAGTACTAATAAATTAAACAATTAATTTCCCTTTTTGCAAATTATTTTCTTGTACATAATATTGTATTGTATTGTTAAGAGTGATTTTCATTTATTTGATGTAAAATATAATTGTTATAAGTCAAATCGCATTGCAAGCTATCGAATGGGTATCAGATATGCGGCATTTTTTCTTTTTAAATAAGTGAAATCGATAAATAAAGTTGTCGGGCAAAAAGTGAAGGCGGAAAACATTTTTTAAAACTCTTTATAACCATCTAATCGGTCTATCGCATATCTGATACCCATTCGATAGCTCGTGAAAAAGAGAAGTTTTTGTAATCAAATAAAGTAACTGGAATATCTCAATAAATTGTATAGTCGTGATTAAACTTATTGTGTGAATTCAAACTTTGTCCCCAAGCCCTCACCATTTTGCATGATGACGTCAGAAGTGAAAATCAAAATACCTTACAAACTACAAGGTTCACACTTAGTATACTTGGCTTTTACAGAAAATCAGCGTGAGTACTGACGAAACACTTTGCGCATGCGCTCCACACGCTACTCCCGTGTGTGTCCTAGTGTGGGAGCTATAGCAGACAATACTATATTCGTCTCGGTGCCTCTCATGCACTATACACTTGAAATCCAAGCGTTGCATGCGTAACTCGAGAGTCAAACTAGCGTAGGATAGATTCTCATGCTTGAACTGTTTAATTTTTTTTTTGCGTGTGTGTAGACATGCTAAAAAGTGCTAGAGTCAGTACTATTAGACAACAAAAAGGGATTTAAGTTACCATTCGACCTGGTGCGCTCTTAGGTAACATTAGAAGAGGGCTTTGTGGTTTACGTATGGTATTGTTATAAATATATAGGTAAAAATATCTTCTACCTTTCTACATCAAGTTACTTAAAATCTGAACAAAACTAAAACTTGATTAGACTAAGGCCTCGGTCACATGAAGAGCGGAACGCGTACCACGATACCATTTGAGCCCATGAGAGTGAGAGAGAGGTTCGCATATTTTACCTCTCTACGACCTATGGTTCCCAAGATAATGCTATTTTTTATGGCTGGTTCGTTTTTGAAGTGGACTGGTAGATATTTATGCTCCTCTGTAGAGCAGTAGTGACGTCGTCACTTGCGAATCATCCGTCATAAATGGGAAAACAAGCCAAGAACTTAAGCCAAATCTATCGAACCTAATAACCTTACAAACTAAGAAATTTAACCCAGTAACCCAGTAACCTCATATTTTGTTAATAAATAAGAACAAATTGACCATCTTACTGAAACTGGATCATTTTAAAAGCCGGAATGGACAACTACTTAGAATAGATTTTTAATTGTTCAGACATTTTTTTTGTATTGCCCAATAAAAGCTAAAATTTTTTGAGCCTGCTCGATTTGTTGTATTAGGAAATTTTTTTACGTCAACTTTTTTATTTTATTTCAGAAAAATAGGAGCGATACAGGCTCATATGAAATTTTATCCTAGTACAGGTAACGGCTCTGTCAATGAAAATTTAACTTGATTATTCTATTTATATTATGTGCTTATTATTAACAATTGTACAAGCCCCTATGTAAGTCGATAATCTAACATCAAACGAAGATACAATGCATTACGGAGTAATTTTATGGGCTCTTAGCAAAAAAAGAAGCAAATTGATTAAGCATTAATAAACACAACAAGTGCTAATTACCAGGTAAAATAGGACGTTTACTGGAAAGTTTATAAGTAAATAATGAAATAATGTATGACATAAGCACAAATTACCAGTCCATGCCTAATTAATCAATAAAGTATCAAAGAAGCCCCCAGGTTATTTAATTATAGGATTTATTATTTATTGTTTTATTATTAATTTTTTAAGCAGCCAGTAAACATTCTGGGTAACCTGGTGATTAGTGCTACCCCAGGCTACCTGGTGATTGATGTTTATGTTGTTTATAAATGATTCACGAAACAATATATATATATAACAACTAGTAAGCACCCCGGGTTGCTCAATTGCCAAATCGTCGCTTATATTACTTGTTTTTTTTCTATTAGTTATTTGAACAGACAGTCAGCGCCCCAAGTTACTTGGTACTTGGTGTGCTTATGTTATTACATAATGCTTCCCTAATCATAATTATAGTTGAGTGACCAGTCAACTCTTGTAATTACCTGGTAATTCGGGTTTTTATTTATGTACTTTTTTAATTTATTAATTGGTCATTATGCATCTTGAGTTATCTGGTGATTGGAGCTTGTAGTATTAATTAATACTTTAATGAGTAATGAAATGGACAGTATGAACCCCTTGGATTATGTGATTAAATATGCTTTTAATATTATTTATCAACAACATGAGAAAAGGTTAGTACAGGGTGACTGCAAATTGAAGTTCTTATTTTTTAAGATTATTGGATTTAAAAGTTTCGTCTTTAGTTGTTTGGTTTTAATATTTTTATATGCCCCGCCAATATAATGACTCGTAAAATCCACTGCAATCAGAAGCACTAACCATAAATTAATTCACTTCTGGGGAACTCGTGTCATTTATTACATAAATGATCTGAATTCCACGTGATTGTCGTGAAAACCTCCTGACCAGATTTCAACATACCTGGGGTCTGATAAGGGCATTCGATATCTCGTAAACGTACCCATTTTTTAAGATAATTTTCATAAAATGATGTCTGAGTGCATGCGCAGTCATTATTAAATTATCCTAAAAACTGCTTACTTTTGCTAGATAACCTAATTTTAGAGATATTGAACTTGAAAGTTGAAAAAAATCGTATTTCATATAAATGAAATATTCGGTCAGTATCGTGCTAATTTGATAGTAAGAAATATGAAAAAAATTTTTACTTGTGAAATGTGTTGCGTGTGAACACAGCCGATCCCACATGGATTGCCTGGTTCGAATTCAAAGGAGTGAGATATAGATATAGGGGGGGGGCTTGTACTGTATGGAGGGTTGGTTTAAGTTAAATAAAAGAAAAAAATAATAATACAAAAAAAAAACAAATAGTGATTAAAAATTAAATAGAATTAAAGGGAGAGGAA
>NW_019379968.1:1811231-1823891 GCF_000648655.2 Copidosoma floridanum
TATATATATATATATATATATATATATATATATATATACGACCAAAGTTGTTTTTTATGTAAGGAGTCAACCAGTTAGATTGTTTTTTGAACGCTTCAAATTACATAGTTTATACAAATTTAACATTTTCTATTGTAAATATTATTAAATCACCATGACTGAATTACATCTTTTTTTCTAGACTGTTGGAAAGAACAATAAAATGCTGCAACACATAAATTACAGAGTTCGTATTATTTTACAAGATTCTCGAATATTCATTGGTACGTTTAAAGCTTTCGATAAGCATATGAATCTTATACTCGGTGATTGTGAAGAATTTAGAAAAATTAAACCAAAAAATACCAAACAACCAGAAAGAGAAGAAAAAAGAGTCCTTGGATTCGTCTTGCTGCGGGGAGAAAATATAGTATCCTTAACAGTTGAAGGTCCTCCACCACCTGAAGAAGGTCTACCAAGAGTGCCAATCCCTGGTGCAGCCTCGGGTACTGGAGCTGGTCGCGCTGCTGGTCGTGGTATACCTACTAATATATCTGGTGTTCCAACTGGTCTTCAAGGCCCAGTGAGAGGTATAGGAGGACCCTCACAACAGATCATGACACCTGGTATCAGAGGGCAAGTATCTGCACCACCTCAAATGCACCCTGGAACAGGATCTAGAATCTCTGTTCCTGGAGCACCGCCCCCAATGTTGGGACCACCAATGATGGGTAAGACATTTACTTCAATTCAAATCTACTTCAATGAAACAAAACATTATTTTAACCCCAATAACCCAATAATCCCAATGTTTTGCACCATAGGCGCAAAGTTTTTGCGCCCTTTAATCACGTTGCGCCCACAGGCTGTAAAGTATTTTCTGACCATCTCGGATGCAAAGTGATTTGTGGGCGCAAATTACGACTTTGCGCCCTTGGAAAAAAACGTTGTACTCATCTTGGACACAAACATATGAAAACTCCGCCCTTCAGACAAGATTTTTTCATTGAGGACCCATGGTACGAAATTGTAGTTTTTTTTCTTGTCTGGTGGCGCATGTCCCTTCGGCAAGCACCAGGCCTGAGAGACCTGCGGAACAGTCTGAGAGACTCCTTGTGTTTGCCCTGGTTGGATGCGCACCAGGTGCAAACTTTTTTTTTTTACTAAGGGCGCAGTGGACGTTTAAAGGTAAAAATACCTCTTAAGTAGAAAAACGACTATTTTTTACTATTTTATGGTTATCCCTTCTATTGCCCAATTTTTGTCTTTTCCCCAATGTAGAAGTAATTCTTGGAAGCTCCAAATGCGAAATTTCCCTTAGACGATACGTTCATCCATCGTAGAAGGTACCACTCATAAATCACAGTGATCGTCTTAAGCACACTTCGGCCGACATCAGGTTTTAAAACTGATAGCGATTTTACCAACATGTTGAAAAATTACTGTGTCATAAATGAATGAAGCCGCTACAGATTTAGAAGATAATGTCTAGAAGAACACTTGAGTTGCCTTGAGTTTCTCTCAATAATAAGCTAGCGAGCTAACAACCACGTAATCAAAGCTCTCATCAACTGAAGTACAAGGGAGTCGCTGGACTTGAACTTGCTTGAGTATATACATAATATGTAAGGTGCATTATAGTTAACTTGAAGGACTATTATTGTTTATCTAAAAGTTAAAGAAAATCAAAAAAATTTAGTAAAGGTGATCATTAAGTGTATAGAGTGGTAGATTGAATATTTTCAATATTGATTTTTAAGCATTTTTAAAGTGGTTGTAAAATAAATGTAGTCTAAAATACATGCATTCATAAAATGTTTTATTTTAGTAACAACAAACATGTATAAGTAGAGTATATGTACAAGTAAAGTAAATTTTTAATTATTATTTCTTAATTTAATTCCCAAAAAAAGAAGAAAAAACTATCCACCAGTGTTGAGCTCATGACTTCCTCCGTATCAGCCGAGCACAATATTCACTTCACCATAAGCTACAACTGATGGAATAATTACAACACCTTTTTCACGTTTCTTATAGCTTGGTGCAAATTTATTTTACATTGAATTTTTTCGTTTACTGTTTATTAATTCATTTGTTTTTCAATACATCATTCACTCTATACATTCATAAATTATGTACACAATAAAATAATTTTTTTCGAAACTGGAAAAATGTTTTTAGTAACAGGTATTCCATATATTGTGTAATAATATTTATTCAGTTTTTATCAACTTGTTACTTACGAAACAAATAATCAATTATTAAACATCTCTTTCTTACAATTATACAAACCTTTCATTATAAAAGTGATTTTTCGTTTATTTTTTTTTCAATTTATAATGTGGTCGTTATGCACGCCACTAAGAATGCTTGTACGCAACCCATGGGTAAGCGTATGTGACAGATGACAGTGTAACGTTAGATGTTATTAGCCTAGAAAACTGTTTTGGGTATGTTAATCTTATAGATTTTTATTCATTCACCATTCAAATATTTATTAAAACTACACCTAATTACCGAGTATCTTTATTCCAAGCATAATTGCATCACCTTCGATACATCGCAGAGGGTTGTTAAATATATCGTTTCGTAAAAGGTATATCTAAATTCATACATTATCTGCGATAGAAGTATAACTTTATACTTTACTACCTCAGCACCCACTGACCACCAATTTTTTTTTTTTTGAAGATCTTCATGACCCCTGAAAAAGAATCAGGATTTGGTTGTCTAATTTTTTGACTTTGGTTTCATTGATTGACAGAGATTAGCTAGAGATACGAGAGCGAGAGTACCAGGCCAACGAGACCGAAAGACACGCGTGACTTCTCTTACATATGAAAAGTTCTAATAAAGTAACTTAACCACAAGCCGCGTCTTTATTTATTTACAAATCAAGAAACCCACGTAACAGCTGGTGTCAAAAGTGAGATACAAACAAATTTTTTTTAAGTTTTGTTTCGCATGCAGAAAATGTTTAATTCCGCGAAACAAGATAATTTTTTTTTGCTTGTGAATATAGTAGAAAAAAAAGAAACATCGTTCAAAGCAAAGTGCAAAAAATATGTGAAAAGTGCCAGATGCCAAATTCAGTGTATCTCTTCATAATATAAGGAAACCAAATAAAGCGTAGAACAGAAGAAAAAAATTATCTGGCAAAAAGCTCAACACTGCTAGAAGACCAGATCAACAATAAAAGGGAATAATTTGAAAATCAAGCCAGCGAACTAATAAACCAGGACGCTAGAGGCAGCTGCCAATCACTGTACTCAAAGAAATACGGAAAAAAGAGGGCGATCAACACAATCGATATTAAGGACAGGAGCTTTACGAAAATGTAGATCAGTGTAGCTTTATTAATCATCTTGGCAGGAATGACTTGGTAAGTAAAAACTACAGAATATAAAATATTTGTTTCATTATAACTCTCTCACTCTTAAGAAAAACTAAAGGAAGAGGCACTTCTTCAATCGATTTAGAGAAAAGACCCATCATAAAAAATACAATTTACAGATTAAATTTTTATCTAATATATTCTATTAATCAATAGATAATAATAACACTTACCGAGTAATAATCATAAGATCTTGAGTCAATCTTATACGATACAAATGCTAAAGCCAACTCCGATTTACAAAAAAAGACCCGAGTCAGCTTCCAAGCAAAGAGTAGGTTTAATACTTAACCGGAAAAAAAGACCGTTTATTTTCTTCTTACAAGCAAGGCTTCGGGCGATATGTTATACAAGAACCTATTTCACTTACAACATCATACAAGAATTTGATATGAATAGAGCACAAAGCGCAGAATTTCAAGAACAATTGAATCAAAGAAATTAGGAAGAAAATGTCCAGAATAACCTAACAAAAAATTAAATAATACAAACGATGCTGGAGCACGATCCAGAGTCGTTGGCTAAATGGGAGAAAACTGACAAAAAACAGAAACTTTTTGTGATGAAAATGCTAAGAAAATTAACGCCAAATATAAAACGCAGTTATCTCAGAGACAAGACCTAAGCGATAAAGGAGATGATATGCCACCCCAGACAGAAACACATAGATCTTTTTCACTTGGAAAATTTACTATTACCACTGAGTACGAAAGTAATACGATGAACATGAATCGATCATTCACTAATCAGCTTAACGACAAACTGAAAGTCAAACATTACACAAATCTATACGGTATAATAAGAGGAGCAGCTACACAAGCTGTACACCACTATGAAAATCAAACACCTATATTTACACAATCAAGATACTCATTAGTACAACAAACTTACAGAAAAACTACACTGCGTAAAGCACAAACAAGAATCACAGCAGTTCAAAAAGAGCAAGTAATCGGCAGCTATAGAGATATTCGCAATAAAAATTACGACTATGATAATTATAAACAAAATACTATGCCACTACCTCAATTCGTAGAAGAATTCAAGCCAGGTTGGGCAAATGAATATTAGTCAAACGTCCAAGACCAAAGTACATTACCGCCACATTACACTAAAAATTTTAATTATGAACGTGCAATACATAACACATTGTCATTACTAAGTTACTTTGCAACGAATGTACCAATATGATATGGCGATCTCGTTAAGTAACCTCTATTTGAACAAACGGTAAGAATGGTATCGTGTACTGTAGGTCCTTTATATGCAAAATTTTTCATAAATTCACTGGCAAGTTAATAGAAAGAAAGCAGCCAAATTCATACCACGCTTATCGCAGTTCTCATCAGTAGACGAATTTTTAGTAGAACTGAAAAATAGGTGTAGCAGCGTCGTTCGCGTCGGTACATTATTAGCAAAATTAAAAGTAGTGAAACAATACAAAAGCCAATTAGTAGATAAATACAGCTGCCACGTTTAGAAAGTATACGATATGTTAATATACGAGGATTATTTCGTGGATCGGGAAATGAGTACACACTGATTAATAGAAAATATGTATTTAATAAGAAAAAAGAAAACAACCTACACAAAGAGTGCCAAGCCGGCCACTCTTCATGCACACAACTGCATGCTTCGACAGACAGACGAGATCTGTCTTGCGCCCGCATTCGAGCACCGAGCGTCCGCATATATTATAATGGAATTTTCCGTTATTTGCTCTTATATACGTTTTTCAATGTATAATTTATTAATATAAATTTTCTTTTCTTATTTTTGTATTACTATAACAGAACTTTCCGTCAATACGATCACACATATATGTGTGTATATATACGTAGTTTATTTTCCTTACCACTTGAAGAAGGGGAAAAAGTGGAATAAGCGACTAAAGAGAGCCAAGCGAACGAACGTTGATACAGCACGGCAGTCTCAGTGGTACGGTGGCACTGAGAAGTTGGGCTAGTACCCTAACTCTCTTAGTCCATCCTCTGTGACTCTGCCGAAAGCTAGATATTAATCATAAGATTTATATGTTCATTGATTTTGATATGATGCATGATACAATTGTAATAAATCTATATTTAGTTAATAAATTGATGTAAACATAATTTCGATTCATCGTTATTTTTTTATTGGCTTAAGTTATTAACAAATGCAATTGTCGTAAGGACGGGCTTCAATCTCAAACATTGAAGAAAGCCTTTCCGATTGCATTTCCCTTCCTCATCATTTAGCGATACGAATAAACAACAGATACACACCTAAGGAAGATAAATCGTCAACTAGTGTCACCATCTAGTATTGTCTCATGCGAATGGGAGGATATCTATTTCACCTTCACGATATTGCTCACGTATTAACGCTAGCACTGCAAGTACTTAGAGCAGATCAATCCCATCTTTCTTTTCCTTTCTTGTCATTTTCTGAAAAATTGATATAAGGGTAAGAATAATTATTAATATAAGAGAACGATATAAATCGCTCTAAGTATTCGGATTGCCTTGCCATATCAAAACGTTACGCGTGCTGTATCACAGTTCAAAGTCATTATTACCATATGTTTTGCTCATGACATAATAATCAGACACCGAACGATCCAAGGTCAAACTCACGTGAATTTCTACACCCCTATGTTTCCTTAAAAATACACACACACACACTCACACACACATATATATAATACAAAAAGTTTTTTCCATTTTCATACGTATTTAAGATAAAAGAAAGAAAGTTTATATTTGGCGCTCGACGTACGGGGCTTACGAAATTTAAATTAATAGCAGTTACAAAATGGTAACTGACAATAAAAAACCCCGCGAAATTTTAAACGAATTAGAAGAACGATTAAACGATGAATCGTTAGATGAGTTATAACAATTAAATCTAAGATGGGAAAAGACCGTGGCTGAAGAGTTAGAATCACTGGCACAAGCTGGTTTGACTATAACATCAAAATTCTTGCTGGCGATGAACCAGTGGGCATAACTCAAGAATTAAGAAATATGAAAAAACAGCTTGAAAAAGAAGTAGGATCTTTAAAAAACACTATAAAAGAGTTAAAAGGGAGTATCGTGGCTCAAGAAAATACTATCAACACATTGAAAACCGAAAATGAAATACTTTGGGAGAAATTAAAGTTTATAGAAGTAGAACGTCCCGCTGCCGTTTTAGAATTACGAACACGTGTGTCTCAAATCGAACAGAACATGATTCAAACCCATGAATTGAAAAGTTTACGCGATCAATTAAAAAAATCTTTGACTAATTCAGCAAAAGATAATGACACACAATGTACACTATACAAAACGAAATTACTAAAATATATGAAAAAATTCGTAATAATAATACGCATAATAATAATAATACCCACCCTAAAATTTCAATCACCCTACCTAAATAAAAAGGCCTTGATTATGAGAGACCCATTAAATTTTTGAGTGAAATTAAAAGTTATCAAAGCTTGTATGATATAAATAATCGTGAAATTTTGGTTTATATCAACCAATGTCTCGAAGATCACGCGCATGAGTGGTGGTATTTACACCAACCCGAAATAAACACGTTTGAGAGATTTGAAAAACGTTTTAAAAAAAGGTATTGGAACGACAGTATACAACGTGCTTTGAAACGAAGGATTGATCTTGGTCAATACATAAGTGAAGGTAAATGACAAAGAGTTGATTACGTAACCCATATCATGGGACTTGCATGCCACCTAGGAATTAATAATACCGACCAGAAACTCATTAATAATTTGAAGGATTATTTTGATAGAGACATACGTCGGGCATTTATCGGTCAAAACAATAAAACGTTTGAGGCATTCTTGAAAGTATTGGCTTACTTTGATGAGGAAGATAAAAAACAAAAAAGGCTCAATGAAAATAATAACGATAGAGATTCTTGCGCCACAAAAAGTTATAATTCATCCTTCACCACGCATGTGGCACCATCGCCTCAATCTACGGACTCTACAAATAATGCACGAAACCAAACAAACAATAATTATCCTAAACCTTATAACGTTCGAACAATACACGACACTAATCAACTTTTGTCACCCACTGCACCGTGTTTTGATTCTTTTCCTCGACATCACACAGGGAAATTTACTTTACCAGATCACACAAATTCTAACAAAATACCAAACAACGTTGAAAAAACAGACGGTCGAGAAAATACTGAATTAAAAACCCTTTGCTAGTCAACAAGACTTGTGTAATACTTTTCGCGAATTATTTCCAGAAAATTCGTTCCAGGAAAACGTGTAAAGGGTGTGCCTAATCCGTGAAGCGTTGCAATATATCTGTTAGGCACAACCCGCGTTCTAACTAGTCCTCGGAAAACAATAAGTAGAGAAATAGGATGCGCTCTTAAATGAATAACGAGAATGCACAAATTACATGTTAAATCTAAGAACATATGTAAAACAAAAAATAGATTAAATAAGGAATAATTTTCATATGGATTTAAAATCAAGAGCATGTTCCATTTTCGAAGACCCATCAAAAGAATTGTTATTTGATATTTACCCAAAGAATGATACGTGTAAAAACGTTAAATGCCCTGAAATACAGGTAGAAATTCAAGGGATTAAAACAAATGCCCTCATTGACACTGGAAGTGAGATCACTTGTATTTCACAACAATTGTATGATGACGCAAGGAAGGTATTCGCATCATGTAAGTCATTGCCGGTAAGGTAAATTAATAAAAAGGGCTACAGGATTAAAATCGACCAAATTAAAATTACAAATTCAAGCGAGTACAAAGATTGGGATATTTGATTTTCGATTAATCTACCTGATAGTACCAAAATTAGTTGTACCGTGAATTTTGGGTTACAATGCGCAAAAAGAAATGAAAATGATGATAGATGCACATGAAGACCAGGTTAAACTTTCGAAAGGTCAAAAAATACAGTACATTGAATACAATCAGCGAACGTACGAATATTCGGAATATTCAACGTTGACTATAACTGAATCGTATCACGATAATCACGGTGATCATTAATTGAGTGACTGTTTCTCTTCAATAGATGATTTAAGTGATCAGTTAGATGAAAATATGAAAACTAATGAAGAATTCATTTACAATAGTCCTTACGGATCAAATATTAACTCAAAAAGAAGGCGCGAGCATTTGAATGGGGCAGAACTCACAGGCGCATTAAATTATGAATCTATCCTCGAAGAAGAGGAGATAAATAAAAAATTAAATAGATATACTCATTTAAATTCGTATCAGAAGGAAAGACTAAAAAATTCAATGTATCAATATAATTGGACTCTTGAAAATCGATCTGGGCTTCATGTATCTTGTAACTATAAATTTTAAGTAATGGATGAGTCGCTTTTCTTTATAAAACCATATCCAGTGCCATTTTCTTTAAGAGATAAAGTTAATACCAAAATATTAAAAATGCTAAATATGGGAATTATTAAAAAATCGACGAGTTCTTACATAAATCCCTTGAGGATCGTGATAAAAAGAGATAAAACGGTTCGTTTGCGTCTTGATGCACGAGAATTGAATAAAAGAATAAACGTCTCGTAAACGATCATGAAACGCCGTTGGGTATAGAGGAGTTATTTCCTTGTTGTCAAGGGATAAATTTTATCTCAAATTTAGATTTCCGAAGTAGTTACTGGCAAATACCTTTGGATGAGGAAATTAAATAATATACTGCTTTTAAGTGCGATGGGCACGTGTACGAATTTATTGTCGTATCATTTGGAGTAAAAACTAGTGGATCAGCTCTTAGAGAGAGATTGCATCAAATTCTAACCGAGCTTTTGTTATTACTTTTGTCGATGACATGGCAGTGGTATTATCAACATTTGATTCCCATTATAAGCATTTAATCACTTGTGACAAAATAAAGCTTCATAACTTGCGGTTACGTTTTGACGAATCAAATTTTTGCACAGAAGGAAATAAAATTTTTGGGACATATTTTATTATCAGAAGGTTTAAAACCTGATCCAGAAAAAATAGCATTGATCAAAAATTTTACACCACCAAAGAACATAAAACGGTTACAAGCGTTTTGGGTTTTATAAATTTTTATTCCAAGTTAGTTAAGAATTATTCACAGTATACATTCCCATTACTCAATCTAATAAAAAAGAAGAACAAAACTAAATTCTGTTGGAATAAATCACATCAGGCCGCATTTGAGCGAATAAAAGATGTTTTCGATGAAAATCTTATTTTAATATTCGCGAATCCATCCAAACCATATTTTCTTTATATTGACGCTAGTGATATAGCTATCGCGGCGTGTTTTCTCAAACGGATGATAAGGGTCACAAGCACATTGTCACTTTCTTCGGTCGTACTCTTCGTTATGCTTAAATAAACTATTTGACAACAGAAAAGGAGATGCTTGCTATTGTTTGGGAGGTCGAAAATTAAGAACATACTTACTGGGCGCTTGCAAAGTGTTATTAAACACTGATCATCAATCATTGTCGTGTTTAAAAAATTGAAAATTTACAAATTCAAAATTATACCGCTGGAATTTGTCATTACAAAATTATAATATCATACCTTCGTATATTCCCGGTAAGAAAAATAATGTAGCAGATTTTTTGAGTAAAGAATATTATTCAAATAACNATGGACCCATCGCTCGGTCGCATGTTCGGACATCGTCGCGTGGTCTGCCATCGCTCGCAGGTGTCTTAGCCGCGGCGGATGACTTCGACACTACGATCGCTTTACGCGGGCGGCCTCGCTTTGGCCCAGCTGGCCCGAAAGCCTCTCTTACATCATTTAGGCTCGCGTTAGGCGGGTCGCGCTTCGCCTGAGCGCAGCTTTCCAACGGTGGTTGAGGGGCTCTGACCACTTCTTCTTCGGACCCTAAGTCGTTACAAGGGGGCTCTTCTCCTGCCATTGCTGAGGCTCTACTACCGTCGAGTAATTCGGCAGGAACTTCCTATACCATGAGACCATGCTAAGGAACCGCCTACGCCCTTTCAGACTCTTTGGAGCTGGAAATGCCGTAATTGGCTTTAACTTGGCCAGATCCGCACGTAAACCGTCTCGGTTTACAAGGACACCGAGGTATCTTATCTCTGATTGACAGAACTCGCTTTTTTGTAGGTTGAGGTTGAGTCCCGCGTCACGAACGCGTTTCATCACGTGTTCTAGCCATTTCAGATGCTCCTCAAATGTCTCCGTGACAATTAGTGTGTCATCGAGGCAGGTACAGGCATATGGCTCGAGCTCTGGCCCAATGTAGCAGTTAATCAGTCGCTGGAGCGTAGCCAGCGCATTACTCAAGCCAAATGGCAACCGTTGGAAATGAAACAGTCCCTTGCCTGGCACCGTAAACACCGATATCGGTTTATCCTTCTCAGCTAGCGGAGTTTGATGGTATGCGCTGCTGAGATCGAGGGTCGAAATAAAACGCGCCCATCTCAGCTTGCGCAGGATCTTATCAATGTGAGGCAAAAGGTACGCGTCGGGTACTGTCACAGCGTTTACCTTCCGGTAGTCAACGCAAAATCGATACTTCCCGTCCTTTTTGCGTATCATGACCACCGGACTTGCCCAGACACTATTAGACGGTTCGACCACGCCACTTTCGAGCATCTCACTCACGTGGGCGTGTATGACCTCCTAGATTTTGTCTGAAGCAGGGTCGCACTTTGTTTTGATAGGTCGCGAGGTCGTGACCTCGATCTCGTGCTCGACCCACGTAGTGCATCGTAAAGGAGCTCCACGCTCCACGTAGCGGTCCAATAGTGTCTGCAACCCTTCTTGTTGCTTGGACGAAATTTCGTTGAGCCCTATGGCGGGGAGTCGAACCTCACCCGATGCCGTCAGCCCCGCTACCTCCAGAGGAACCTTGATCTCTTGTCCTTTTATCACCAGGACTCTATTGACTGGGTCCTGGACGGTCCCGAAAGCGNGCCTTAATTTTTTTTTTATATAAAAAAAAACCATGAAAAAACCGTAAAAAATGAGGTTTTTCGAGCAAAAACCAATGAAAACGTAGCTGGACCCTACTTTTTTATTGCAAATTCGGATTCAGCGTCGAAAAATACATTGAAATTTATAGGTCTGGTCAATTGCACAGACCCTTTTTTTTTATGGGCCTGTTCGGGTCGGGGAAGAGAGCTTGGTGGGCGTGATCGCTTGAATTGCGGGTGAGTCAATGCATTCGAGATGACGGGAAACTGTAGCACTGCGTTAGAAAGTGTGTGTGTGTGTGGGAATTCGAAGCGAAGCGTTGTCTGAGTCTCGGCAGTCGGCGAGAGGTCGGCTGTCCGCTGCGGTAGAACGTAATGCGTGTAGGTATTTGAAGTGCAGTGTTGTCCGAGTCTCGGCAGTCGGCAAGGGGCCGGCTGACCATTGTGGTAGGACGTCGTAGAGGGTGAGTGTGTGTGTGTCTGTGTGTAAGTGTGTGTGTGTAAGTGTTTGCAGCGTTGTCTGAGACTCGGTAAACCAGCTGGTGAAGCCGCTGGTAGGACACCCGGCGGACCAAGAGAGGATGTGTGGTCGGTGTCTTCGTCATCAAGTTGATGCGTGAGGTAGCTCGTGATCGAAGGCGTTTCGTTGTAGCCAAGTGCTCTCGTGATCGAACCAGGTTACCGCAACCTAAGAGCGAGCCATTCTCTAGGTCGAGTGCGGGAACTTAAGGTGTGTGCATGTGCGTGTAGGTAGATGTTCGAATACGGGGTATAAGAGCAAAAGTGTGTGTGTGTACTGCGAATTGCGAGTTAGCGCCGGAGGTAGCGTCGATTCTTTAGAAGTGTTCATTTATTGCAAATGAAATAAAGAGTAGTCTAAAGGTAAAATTTGTGTTAGTGTATTTATTCGTATGAGCGTGAAATATTCACATCCTGATCATTTTTCTCGGGAATTGTCTGCCTCCCGACGGACCGTCCGCGGCACGGCCTCCTCTAGGTAAGAAGTCTACATCAGGAGAGCAGAGCTGAGCCAAGCCAAGGCGTTGGAGAGAGTATTGGGTCGCA
The DNA here is from genome assembly GCF_000648655.2 of Copidosoma floridanum. The sequence continues at coordinate 1,823,595 of NW_019379968.1, forward strand.
AAGTTTCGTCCTTTTAGGCAAGGCTCCCAGATTTTAGGGAGTTCGCCGCATGCGCAGTGCGCAATCACCCTCTCTCCATAGAACAAGCTGGAGCGGGAAAGTCCCCCTACCCAGACCTTTAACCTAAGCCCCCCCCACTTTTCACAACTTAAGTATGACATTTTGTCAAATAGGAGTACAATCGACGATAGCCACGTGGGCTCAGCCTTTTGCCCCAGCCAAACTTGCCAGCTTTCGAATCTCACTGATAATTTTTTTTTTTTTTTTTTTTTTTTTTTTTTTTTTTTTTTTTTTTTT
>NW_019379968.1:1842247-1873347 GCF_000648655.2 Copidosoma floridanum
GGCGTTGTGGTGTTAGGTTTCACCGAATGATATGTATGGAGTGGTGTACGCTGAGCTGCCGTTGACTTACTGTTAGAGTTTATGTCTTATGTCATACGGTAGTAGCGTATCTTATTCGTCTTTTTATCTTACGTCCTTGTAAAGGTCTTTGTCATACAGTGTCTTTTAGTTTTCCTCGATATTCAATTTATTCATTAAGGTAAGAATTATATGTCAATCAATTAGAATTATTAGATTTTGAAATGTTTCATATAATTTAGCGAATAAAATGTATTTAAATTAAGAAAATTAATTTAATTAACAACCAAGTTATGTCTTATTTGATGATTTAATATTTAGAAAAGCGCGAAATAGTTAATTTTACACATAGTATAAATAAAAAAGTTTCAGATTTGCATTTACAATGTTATACAATTTATAGTTTCCTTTACTTAACTTACTTCTATGATTGTGGGTTAGCTGCTGCTTGCGCTCACGCAGTCGCAAGATCTTACAAGGTTGACCGCAACGATGTTCTTACTCCTACACGAGAGCACTTGTGACGATTACAATAATTAGGCTTCTGCTTTTAACGTCGCAACCCAAGTCGACGGTCCTTTCTTTCTTGTTTCTTCTTGATTCACTTTTTAGGTGAGTTTACAGTGGTCTGGTTTGCTTGATCTTTTCTCACGCAGCTTAGTCACCGAACTAAGTCTTACATTTGCTTGAAATGCACGCTTTTAACACGTAGCTTGATCACCGAACAAAGTCTTACATCCGCTTAAAAGACGCAACAGAACTTACTCTCCAACCTTTATAGTTACTTTGGAGCACTTGATGGAAGAGGAAAGGTGAATATTGTTATGTGCGAGAAGTTTTTATAATCTTGCGTTTAAGGAGAACGCGTCAAGTTGGAGATGCAAACGACCAATCAGAGCTTAACCTAATTATCCTTGACTGACACGAGCACAGTCGTGGTGCAATATTTTACAGTAATTGATGGTTAAAACTGCTGATCTCTTTGATTTTACATTAAGTACATGTTGCTGTCGAAATTGTGTACGATATTTCTTGCGTACATCCGCAGTAAAGAATGTTGAAGTAGTTGATTAATCACATTATTTGGTGTACTTGTGCAAATTGATTTTGTAAGATGAGCGTTTTATAAGATTATTTGAAGTTGCACGCTTAGTTTGAGTTTCGTGATGGTAGCTTGTTTCAAAAGAAGTAAGTTATATGTCACGCGATTGCAGAATCAGGTACATTGCTCGATGGTTCGAGATCGCTGAGCTTTTGCTTTTAATAATTTAAAAACGAAACTCTGTATTTTGAAGTAATAAATATTAAGTATATGACACGGGATGTCACACAGACACGTGTATAGAGAGCAACAAGAAGGTTCTAATCCTTAGCGTCACACGCGAAGCACGCTGCACGTTTGAGACGACTAGAATACCTCTTAACAATACTATAATTACTCTGCATGTAGTCCCAGATGACTTCCCAATCAAGATGGAAGGCATCATTGGCTGAGACACTTTTAAATTAAACAGCGGTCGCATAAGCGCTAAAGAAAATTATTTGGTATTGAAAGGCATTAGAATCTCGCTATGGAAACCAGAATTTCATAAAACCCCTGCGAAGTCGAGAAAAATTATATTTTTGTGCATAAAAGATGAAAACAGCCACGTACAAGTCGGTTCCTTTACAAAACATAAACGAGGAAATTCTATTCGGTTATTTTATATTATACAAGATAAAAATTCTAAGATACACGCGGAATTTTTAAATGTAACAGATCAACAAATTGACGTACTAATACTAGAAATAGATGTTTTTGAATGTAAAATCAGACAAAGGGTGGAACCATTCCGCATAGTTAAGGACGACGCTGAAGGTTTGAATGAAGCCATGATCAGACTTTTTAATATTAAAAATGCGAATGAAAATATGTAAAAGCATAAAGTTACTAAAAAAAATGTGACAAGCTTTAAAAACAATTATATGTCAATAATAACGATATTAAAAATCCCAATGACAATCAAAAATCAGACATAGTGGCTTGAGTAAATAAAATGATAAAAATTGCTGATATATATTCGGCTGCAACACAGAAGAATTAGACCACATCCGAAATCTTATAGAATACAATACTTTCGTATTTGGCCTAGACGATAAGCCACTGAAGGCTGCAAACGGACTCTAGTATAGAGTAACAACGTCACCAGAGAAACCAATCGTTGCAAAAAGAGTATTGTACCCAATAAAACTAAGGGAACAAATGCAAATAGAAATATACAAGTTATTAACCTAAATATGTGGATTGTCCCAAAAAAACTTGAGACCAAACGAAAAAAAACGCTGGAGTCATAACAGACTTCCGGCTATTAAACCGGATAACAGTCACTATGGGCTATCCGTCGCTATTCCGCTATTCCAGAATGAAATTTGGCAAACATAGCAGCCGCAAAGTATATAACCGTGGTAAATCGTAAAAGCGGATTTTTTCAAGTAGAAATTCACGAAGAGGATGCTCATAAAACAGCGTTCTCAGGTCCGAATGGACTCTACCAATATCAGCGGATGCCGATGAGATGCATAGACTATACCCCGAGCACATTTATGCGGGTGATAACGCTGGCACTTGCGGGCCTCCAAAGACGTGAGGTAAAGGTATACATAGATAATATCGTGGTATTTGCGGAACATTTGGATAAACACAAGAAAAAATTTAAAAAGCTCTTAAAACAGTCAGCTAACGTAAATTCAACAATAGAGCCAAAAAAATGTCAATTTCTTAGAAAAAAAACAAAGGTCCTTGGACATATTGTAGGTAACGGTCAAACCAAAACGTATCCAGAAAAAATAGAAGCGGTGAGGAATTTCCCTAAATCAACGAATACGAGGCAAATGAAGCAATTTTTAGGTTAGCAGGGTACTATCGGTGCTTTATTAAAGGTTATGCAAAAATAGCAAATCGCTCTACAAAAAGCGTTTACAATATTAAAAGACGCTCTATACAGCACGCCAGGACTTACAGTTTCAGATATAAACGACCCCTTTGTTGTAACTGACTTATCGGATTATGCAATAGGCATAATCCTCAGCCAAGGAGACACAGTAAAAGATCGTCCTTGTGAATATACGTCTAGATGCTTCAAAAGCAGCGAGCTACGCTATCCCACATACTATGAAGAGCTGTCAGTGATAGTGTTCGCAAAAAAACAATGAAGGCCGTATTTTCTTGGACGTTATGACAATTTTACTGTACTTATAGATTATGAGCCTCCAAAATACTGTCCTACATCACAAAAGCCTTATATACGGTTTAACAGGCTCAAAGCGGAACGACGAGGCTACGAATTTGATATAATATATCAGCCAGGCATTTTTAATAAAGCGCCATACGCGCTCTCTTAAAGTCTAATACTTAAGGAAGGAGAATCAAATCCTGAACGGTCATCTTAGATCTATGTTAGCTAGCAGATGAATGAGAGAATGAAGAACTGGCTGATAGCGACGAACCACCATGGCTGGTGAGTTTATTTAAAATGCGTTCAACTCTTAAAAAGAGAAATCAAGGTAAGCCAAGGAAGTAAATATTTGTTGCTCAGATTCAGGAAACTCAGATGATAAAGTACAAAATAAAAAACGATGTAACAACAAAATTAACAAAAAAAATTAGATAAGAGTGTATATAGACAATCCGAGGGTGAAGCTGACTCAGAATTTAAAGGAAATTTAAGACTACGAAAGTAGGATATTTATTTAACAAATATCACAAGGAAAAAAAATCTGACCACAGAAAAATACTATTATGAGGCACCCGACAGTAATAACCAAAGAAGTCAGAAATGCAGAAGAAAATATTATAATATTATAATGACCAGCAGACGAAAGACTAGCGTACATACGCAAAGAAAAAAACATGGGAAAAGGTGAAGAAATCGAGCACACTCCTTATAAACTAGGGTATAGTAAAGAAAATATAACACAAAACCTATAAACGCCAGTTGGATGCGTTTCATAAGGAAATCCCAGATTTTTTTTAATGCCGTCGAGCAATCGGACAACTCGAAGAAAATTATTATGGCGTATTGTGACACACCGGTGACAATGCATAGGAAACCCGAGCAAAACATTAGAGATTCAAACTAGCCGAAGCAAGTGTGACAAACAAAACAAAGAGTAAGGAAATAATAATAAATCCAGGTGCACTAATGCACGGGGTCACCAGCTACAACAGGGGAGCCTATTAACAGAAGTGGCCAAAAAGATAGCGAAAACTCTCAGTGCTATAAATACCACAAAAATAACAAATGCGGGTGCAGGTCGACCAAGCAAAAACGAAAACAATGAGACTTGGAGCGACTGAGAGGATCACGCGCAAGATGTAATGCATGAAAATAACAATCAGCTGCCAAATGTACCGAGTAAGGTCGAATCGAACCGACCGATGCCGAAGAAAAGGGTTCAGAGCGGACCGTCAAGTAAGGAAGTAAGCGATAGCGTGCGAATGAATGACTCAGTGCCGTACATGCAAATAAAAGAGGGTGTAGTAAAGGGCGCTGGAACAAACGGAGAAATCAGGGCAATACTTGACGATTCGATAGACAATTTCCAAGCAAAAATTAGACTAAACGGAGACTAGACGGATTTTCAGGGATTTGAGCGTACTTTTAAGAAAAAAATATCAAAACATTTTTTTGATTTGAATTATAAAAACGTACAGTGTAGTTTAAAATTTGTATTAATCGAGCATTCTGCTACACTCCCCCAATTACTAAAGTCATAAAGATCTTAATACTCCTCACCTACCCAAAAAATCAGCAGCCAGAAGAAATAGACGATCGTTCAACTGGAAAAATCGTCTGCTGTGGAATCACAGAGGGAGCTATGATTGCATGATTGATCATAATATTCCGATTGAACAGTGATTGAAGAATAATGATAACTACTGGAAATTCTAAAAATTTGTTTTGTTCAATGAGATTTAAATAAAACTGAACAATGAAAAAAATAATAATCATACATGTGCATGGGTATGTACGTATAGGTCATTCTTCAAAAACTGCCCTGATTCGTATTTTTAAAATTTAATTTTCAGAATTTTTTAATTATTTCTTCCAAATTATGCAATATCCAAAGTAGTTAGAAACTTTTCGGCCCGACTCTACGATCATTTATTAAAAATCCATAACAATTTACATGCATTTTTTTTAAATTCAAAGAAAGCGTTACGTTACAAGTCTGTCATTACCGTAACGGTACATTTTTTGCGATTGTGAAGTCTTATAGTGATATTTTTCAGCGAAATTTCGATTGTCACATTTTTACTCTATACCTCTCGTACACTATAGTAATCTAATCGATGATTTTAAATCCCTCGGATATTAGGGGCGTTACGGTAATGTCCGCTTATTTTACCGGAAAAAACGTTCTGTATTCTTGACGATACTACAAGTGAGCACTTTCACACGGAACCAGCTACCCGGCGCTCGCAGCACGTTTTTTCAGTAGAACGCGCTCTATTTAACCTGCTCACAAGCGGTGGAGAATAGCTAGAAAAAAAAGTGTAAAGACATAAATCGATAGTTTTTGACCTGCTTTTTCTGATGGTGACATCTGTATTTTCTGATAAAATTTTGTTAGCGGTGAAAATCAAGTTTTAAATTCAGGTCATTTTTTCTCAATGTATTTTTATTTTTATTTTTTTTTTATTTTTTTTTTTTATATATAGACCAATGCAAAAAGCAACTCATAAACTACATCTTCTTAAATTTTTAGAGTGGGAGAATCAAAGGTATAGAAATAGTAAGTAAATAATGTCTGTGGCGCGTGATCTCGCGCGCTGCCGCGCACACGGAGCGGGCTAGCCGCTGTGGCTGCTGGGTGATACACATTTTCATACTCGCTCATAATTAAAGGAAGCAAGCTAAAAAAAATTATTGAAGACACGTAAACCTATAGATTTTTAGCTGCTGTATTCGATACTTCGTTTGTTTTTTATCGCGACCTCTTTTTGAGGCAAAAAAAAAGGTTGTAAATTTAGTGTTGAATTTGAAAAATTTTTCCTTTAATACATGTTTCGTTTTTGTTTTTTTTTTGCTATATCACAAACAGCTGACCAAAAGAGACGCATCGAATTCAGAAGTATAAGTATATTCTTACCGACACCTGTTGTTATTGTTATCTGTAAATTCATGACAAGTTTACGTGTACCATATTTACTTTGATTTGCAATTATCGTTTTATGACCTCTTGTTGTTTTTTTTCGTTTTTTTATGCCAACATAACCTTCAATTGATTGGTACATCAAATATAAGTTAACTATAGTTACCATCGCAAGTTTTGAAGAAGTTATTAAAAGTAATTAGGTAAGTATTGAGTTAGGCAGTGCATAGTCTTTAAGTACAAGTTTCGGGTGAATCGTGATAAAATATTTTCTTTTTTTTTTTGTGTTCGTTATTGCAGTGAACTATAAGTATGAGTTTCAAACGTTGTTTTGATCTGTACGAAGATTGTATCAAGCATTCGGCAGATCTGAAGGCTTTACCTGAATCTGTGAAAAAGTTTTTTTTCACGCTACCTGAGAGTGCTTATATTTGTATTGTTTGGAGAAAACGAGTTCTGGATGATAAATTAACGATAAGTGACTACTTTCAAATAGTGAAAAAAAAAAAAAAAGAAAAAAAAACAAACTGCGAGATGAAAATATTTCAACAGATCAAAAACTTTTGCTCAGTAAATTATTGCCTTCATCCTGAAGTGTACGTCAAATATCGTCGTTTTCGAATTCTTACAGATGGTCGGCCGCTAAAAGCAAGCTTGTAAATAATTCCTCATTAATCAGAAGTAAACCGCATAATGCATAAACGGATAATGAATCAGAATCAGTGAGCGTGTTTTATGAAAACGATGATAGTAGGATAGTGCCTGGAATGTAAGGCAATATTTGTATTAAACAAAAAGATGGTGGCAAGGCATTTGTGCAAAAAAGACTCGTGCTATATAACTTAAAAGAATTATACTTTAAATTTACAAATGAAAATTTAGACAAAAAAATTTTATTCAGCAAGTTCAAGGATTTACAGCCAATAATTTGTGTACTGGCTGGAGTTAGTGGCACGCACACTGTTTGCGTATGTGTTTAGCGTACGCTCGGGAGCTTGATAATACAGGCTTCGCACTTCTAAGAAACCAATTGCTCATGTGCGTATTTCAAACCGTGGTCCGATGGTTCAAAAGTGATGTAAAATAATGTCCCCATTGCTGTGTAAGAGATTAATCACATTAAGGGAGTTCTATCGGTTACAGAATTAAAAATGAGAATTGCTTGAAAATTTGTTTACAATTTAATAAAGTCGTAGAAATTTCGCTGTCAAAATTTGAAGGCGCGAGGGTTCTAAGGAGCCAAGAAATATTAATATTCAGCCAATTTTGACAGCCAGGCTTATAGGCTGTCGTCTAATTGAGCACTTCTATTGCATTTATCTCATCTATTAACGATGGACATTTGATGAAAATTTCACCAACGATAAAAAAATAACTCATTATCTCATTCAATTTTATTAAACATCTTGAGGGTACTGAAGAGAGAAGAAATTAATTAATAAGCATGGTAAAAACTACTACAGGTTATGTTTTTATAGAAGAGAGAGAGAGAGAGACAGACGACATACCAAACTATAGAGAGCGTTACATAGACTACAGTGAGTGGTAGACCCTCCTTAAATCTGAGCCGGTTTTTTCTTGTATGCCAACGACGATAGCATATACATGCGGAGTAACACAGCAATACAGAGTATATTTGGTATTTTTTACAGAAATGGCTGTAAAATATAAAAAAAAAAAAATAATAATAAATAAATAAGAAAATTAAAATAAGTATTTTGTACGTAAAAAATTTGACTGATAGAAAAATAAAAATTTAATGTACGTCAAGCAAAAACAAGTGTACACGGGGTGCAAAATATAATTACCTAATGATAGAAATCTATTATCATAAGTAATTAACAAATCATGTTAACCCTAATACATTGGGTGCAAAGATTCAGTATATTTATTCTGTACGTCTTCTCTTTCTTCATTTTAACATTTCGCGTCCAAGTGCCTTTTCCAATGGGGGTCCTTCACTACTGATATATTATAGAATGATTTAAGGTGACAGGCGCAAAAACACCAATCTTAGAACCAATGAGACGTCACTGGACAATAGTTTGGCATTCAAATCAGTAATGTTACAAGAAGGAACTGAAAGAGATATAAGTAGCGTACAGACACACGAGCAATGAACTGCCAGGCAACGATCCAATCATGCAATCCAAAAGCGCTTCGTGATTAAACAGAAGCCAACAGCTTATTGAAAATCAATGGAAACGACGACGGTGACGATGATAATGATAACGATAATGATAATGATAATAGTAATAATATTCAGCTAAACGCAGTAAGACCTTGATCAGTACATCCTCGACAACACTAATTAAATACGTATCAGTTATAGTTACTAATACTATGAATACTAAAATAAAATAAATGTGTAGAAATCGAATGAAATTACGAATATGTTGTAACTTCAATATAGTAAGAATTGTATTCTTATCACAAATATTTTCTAAGGTATCGTAAAATATATATTGTTTACGATAAGCAAAATAATACAAGAATAAAGTGAAAAAATTTGTACATATTATACGAATAATGAAAATAGCAGTAGCAATGATAGCATCTATAAACAAGATTAGCAATAAGACACAATACTAACATTAATATTATAAATAAGTTAAAGCAGACATTATATAAATATGACTTGACTGTAGCGATAATACTTACTACTTGCTCTCATAATCCATAACATAACTCCTCTCTCTCTCTCTCTCTCTCTCTCTCTCTCTCTCTCTCTGTGTGTGTGTGTGTGCGTGTGTATGTGTGCGTGCGTGTGTAAAAAAAAACAGTAAAAAAAAAGTTACACGTAATAATGTAAAATAGTATCTAAAAAAATTTGAAACTTTCAATTGCATGAGGGAAGCGTGTAAATATGAACAAACGTGTTTACACATAAGATATCGCGAAAATGAATCAGTAGGAGAGGATATGGCTTTTGAAACCACCCTCTTTTATCTAACTGGAAATAATATACAACACAAACAACATAACACGAACACTACCCTATCACAAACATACAAGTTAAGAAGAAAATCGTTGCCAAGGACGTTGGCATCACAGCCTCAGACGTTTTAAGCACGATAGCATATAGCTATGCGTCCCTGCAACCCTTCTGGACTGGGCCCTAGAAGGTAGGGAAATAGAGAAGAGAAGCGATAATAGAGAAATAGCGAAGCAAGGGAGAGTTGAAGGGGGGATCAGCTAGAGACATGAGAGTGATAGGACCAGGTCTGCGAGACCGAAAGACAAGTGTGAATTCCATCATAGATAAAAAGTTCTATTAAAGTAATTTAACTACAAACTGCGTCTTTATTAACTCACGACTTCACGTAACACAATGAAAGTAAAAAATCTAAAGGGTTATTCAACTTCCTTCAAAATCTCGTATGAGGATAAAAACCAAAAAATGTTATGTGGGTGTAAATAATTTTTTATGTGCAGAAGCTTTATAAACAATTATTTATTATAAGAAAAAAACTAACATACCTTTTGTATTAACCTACTTATTTTTTATTTATACTCAGTAATATTTATGAAATATATGTAGAATATTATGCATCACATATTATACAATTTTTACAAAGCGATAATCATATCAAACTTACGGTTCATTTTCAATTGCTTTAGAAATCATCAAGATCAACACTCAAGAAAATAATTCTTGCAAAAAAATTTTCATGCTCGAAATGTCAATGAAGACACACTAGTGTTGGGAACTTAAATGATTTATGAACATAAAATTAGAATTCATGGTAATTTGTATTTAAATAGCATAATTTAATTATGCGATGTATGAGCCAACATTAGCCGTAAATTTTGGTTAGATCATTAGTTTAGACTCCTTTCGAGCTAAAATTAAAGTTTGTTCCAAGCACTTCAATTTAAGCTCCAAAACTAAAGTTTTTATGAGCTAATTTTTAATTATTTAATATGAGCTCTGATAAAGTCTAAAATGATTATCTAGTTTAAAGCTTGGGTGGTTTGATAGTAGTTTTCCAACGAGTTTGAAAAGTCTCTGTTTGCGAACCGAGAGGTTTGCGGCCCGAGCCGAAGGCGAGGGACATAACGAGGTTCGTAAAGGAGACTTTTCGAACGAGTTCCGGAAAACTGCTTTTTCGCCCGAGGAAGTACCAGCCTCCCAAAACCACCCGAGGGCGGAAAAGTAATTTTTGCAGAAATCGACCAGAGATTTTTTAAATCTGGAGCCTAAACTTCAAAATCCTGTATTTTTCAACGGTGTTGACAGTTTGAACCTAATCAGTGCTCAAACGAAAGCTTATTTCAAGCACTTTAAGAGGCTTTGTACATAATTTCTATGGCTTATGTAAAAAAAAGTCGTATAGTAAATTAGTTGATCTTTTTTTGCAATGATCAAATTTTTTTCTACTCTTGGGCCATTTTTCCGAAAAAGCTAAAAAAAAGTTAATCTTCCTTCACTTTTGGCATGTTCGCGAGTTTTCTCCTGTTTTCAAATGTGTGAGGAAGAAAAAAAACCGTATCTTGTAGGTGTGCCTAGAATTTTACTTTTTTAAATAACTGGGGGCTTCTAAGTGTACATTAAACGTGGAACTGCTCTTATACACGTAACCATACGTCATGATCGCTTGCCTTGCGTGTGATATAAAATCAATACTTAAATCACAGTTGATTCCATCAAATCCGTTGAGATATGACATTTAGATGTCATAACACTGAAAAAGGTGACTGGTAATTTTTTTAAATGTTTTATATTTTCAAAAATTTTTTATGTGGATATTGTAAGTTAAAATGTTTACAATAAGAAAAATCAGTACTTAACGATACTAGCACGCGTGTGAGTCGTGTAACCTTGCACGTGTGGTGCATCCAACTTTTTGTCACAGCGTGTGCAGAGAACGATATTTAGAGCTATATGATGTGGCTCTGCAAAGACCTCGATGTACACACGCACAATATTTAAAAAAAAATAGAAATATCTTCATGTTTAAATAAAGAATTATAAAAAAAGCTGAAGAAGCTTGGTGCTAATAAATTGGAAGTGGTTGTTCAGTAGGTTTACCATTTATATTTTAAGCAAAACTTCTTTTCTCTTTAGACTTTCATTTTAAATAAATAAAAGATTGTTTTACAATTGCACACCATTTATGTGTATTTTTCATTCAAGATAAAAAACTATCCAATCTAATCTGCATAGCAATATCTAAAGCACCCTGTACTTAGTGACTAAAAACTCTGTAATAATTTTTTGATTAATCAAAGATAATTATTTTCCTGGACAATAAGCGTCTGAAGTTGAAATTGCGATTATGAGCAACGAAAATTATTTTGATTAAAATATTATATGTAATCTAAATACTTTTTCCAATGTTTAAACATATTCTTTTGATGAACCATGCTGAAATTAACATTGTTGAAGGATTTACTTGGTCAATCGAAATTATGTGTGTATTTAACTTAAGTCTATGATTTTATATTAAAATTTCTTATGCAGTACTATAAGGGTACAATGTTAAAATTTCTAGGTAACAAAAAAAATTTTGCTCACTTAATTCTGTTCAATCTTAATCGTTCAGTTTATAAAGTTCATCTGCATTAATAATTTTGATACTATTCAGAACTTTTGGCTTATCAAGTAATGTCATATTGCTGGTATATATGGAAAGCATTGTATATATGCGTGTGTGTGTGTGTGTATTTTTTTCTCATGTTTTAACTATGCTCGTTTTGTTTTTAATCCGAAATATTTATCGTTTTTTTTTTGTACATTGTGTCTCATTGTTCTTTTTTCTTTTCAATAACCCCTTTGGAATAGTTATCAAATTATTTTTGTAAACTCTGTTCATAATAAATCATGTGCAATCTTAGTTTTTAAATTTACTTAGATACTATAGTCTTTGAAATGACGACAGTAGCAATAAGTCTCAAGACTGCAGTCTCAGGTTTTTGGTAGGTCAAAGTTTCTGGAGTTGTGCATCACTTGTAATAATTAAGTTTTTGATTTGACTAAAAAGTCAAACTCGAAGAAGTACTCCATGTCGTAAAAAGAAAGCAAGATAGACCAAAAATATAAATTTGTATTGGTTTTCTGAAAAGGAAAGAAATCGCAGCTTACTAAAAGAGAAGCATTAGTTAATATTTATGCACTTAATTTTCATTGTTGTCGATGTATCTTAACGGAATAAAAGTGAGAAATTTGAAGAAAAGATATAGTATGTTGACACAATTATGATAAATGTGCAGAAATTGTTTAGCTCCATAAAAAAAATTATAAAAATTGTTACATGAAAAAATTTAACATAAATTATCAAAATCGTGCACTTTTTTGTATAAAACAAATTTCAAATTAAAAGATAAATTTTGTTTTATATTTTACTTATCACTGCCAAAAATAGATGCTGTAACATATAAACACTAAAAAATTACATTTTAGAAATTAATTTTTTATAATATTATTAATTGAAACAGTCACTAAAAAATAATATGTTTTAAAATGATAAAAGACTAATCATAAACAGTCCTGGGTAATCAGACAAAACATTTTTGTACAAAAATTAAATTTATTATTTTATTTTTCCAGAAAAAAAATTTATCTCTTGCTTGGACTGACATTGCACCTGTTTAACTGTCAAAAAGTGTGATCAGCCATAAAACTTTTTATTTACTTTAAAATTTAAGCAATCGAAACATGTTTCATAAAGATTGAAATTAGAAAAAAAGAAGTAAGAAAAGTGGATTGAATTATATGGGATAAGGCTTCAACGATTTTACAAAAAACCTTTGAAAAAGTAAGATAAGACTTGACGTGACCTATGCAATACAAGAATTTTTTTTTGGAACAAGCTGATAGTTTCGGGCGACATTTTGTCGAATATTCCCCGTTAAAAAAAAAAAAATTAATCGGAGCATGATGATTGGATTGACCTTAAAGTCACCATTCTATTGGTTTTTACATCGTATTTGAATACGGAGTGTTTATGTTTTCTTTAATAACAAGCAACTTTTAAAGTTGTAATTATACATTGGAGATAAAAAAATGAAAACATCCAGGAAATTGGACAACATAGGATACTTGCGCAAGAATGTTTGATCAAGATTCTTTATAAACTAACAGCGTTGAACTCATGACTTATAATAAATATAGTTGTTTCTCAAATTACCTCAAGTTCTTCTAATGATGTGAAACGTTGATAGGTATACATATATTTAATTAAACATAGTACTTGAAAAACATTTTTTTAAACAATTTACAGTTTATTTTTATAACTTGTACATCCTATTCAAATGCCTTTAAAAATAGTCTATTTTAGGAAAAGGTTTTTTACATTCACAAACAGTTTTTATTTTTTTTAATGGGATACAAAATGTCGATCAAAATGTAATATACTTTAAATACACTTTTTCCGCCCTCGGGTGGTTTTGGGAGGCTGGTACTTCCTCGGGCGAAAAAGCAGTTTTCCGGAACTCGTTCGAAAAGTCTCCTTTACGAACCTCGTTACGTCCCTCGCCTTCGGCTCGGGCCGCAAACCTCGCGGTTCGCAAACAGAGACTTTTCAAACTCGTAGGAAAACTACTATTTCCGCCCTCGGGTGGTTTTGGGAGGCTGGTACTTCCTCGGGCGAAAAAGCAGTTTTCCGGAACTCGTTCGAAAAGTCTCCTTTACGAACCTCGTTACGGACCTCGCCTTCGGCTCGGGCCGCAAACGTCTCGGTTCACAAACAGAGACTTTTCAAACTCGTAGGAAAACTACCATTACTGATATTAAGAAAGGCTAAGAGGGGTGAAGGGATATATTTAAAATGAAAGTGAGCTAAAAGGAAACAAGGCAATATTGTAAAAATGAGAAGGGCTGAGGGGGTAAATGGGTATTACAAAAATCAAGGGGACTGAAGTGAGGCTAAAGGGTTTTATAAGAATGCGGGAACCCAGGGGTATCATGAAAATAATAGCAGATTGGGGGCTAAGTGAGATTTTTTAAAAAATTTAACCTACTTAAATTACGAACAAACTGAACTTATTTTATCTTATATTGAGGGTGGCTGAGTAGGAGTTAAGAGGTGGACTAAGATTGTTGAGGGAAGCCCAAAAGGGGTGGAGAGGGTAATTCAATATTTAATCCATTTAATATAACAAAAAAATAAGAGAATTAAACCTTATTTTACAGTGGCTAAGAAGGGGTGATTGGAGTGAGGATGTATGTAATGACCTTGTAAAATTACTTTAAATACAAGTAGACATGCATACAGCAGTATGTGGGTTTTCGTTTGTATACGTAATGTATAAACACTTAAATTTGTATTTATAAACTTAAACTGCAAGAATTTATACACATACATGTATATACAAAATTATTTATCAATTTTATTTTAAGTGCATCTATGTCTACATTCATTTATGTCCGCTGTATGTATGTGAGAGTGCGTGTATGTATGTTATTTAAATAAAAACTTGATTCTTAATAAGCATTATTTTTGTGCATTTCTTAACTTACTGGACCTTTGTGACCAAATTATAAGTACTATAGACTTTCTGAAATATTTATCAATGCATCCATTACTGTACAATAAAGGCATTGCATTGTACATAAAGCTTATTCTACTTATTGTGTCAATATCTCTATAATTTTCAAGCTCTTACTTTTTCAATCATGAACTTTCGCTCTTTCTTATAATACGTACCTTTTTGAACATTTTCGAAGTTCCTTTTTTTTTGGTGTGTTACGCGTGGATTAATAAATCATTTTACAACATCAAAAAATAAGTATTGATTGCTAAAACTAAATATTTAATACAATGATATCATATATTTTGAAAGTTTTAGATGAAAATTTTTTCTTATATTCATTCGAACTCATCCAATAATTCTTTGAATACTCCTGAATAAAAATTGTTTCAATTCGATGAAGTTTTTTCATAAATACAATTAATTTAAACACTTGTTTACATCAAATGATTAAGAATGTCTTAATGTCGAACGTAGATCTGCATAAATATTTGATGTTTTCCGTACATGCTACTGAACATTTATTTGCGCTTAATTCATATCCATTGAGAAGCATTTTAGCTCCTTTGGGGTAGTTTTAATTGAATCGTTTTTGTGTTTATATTAGTAACTATTTGAACAATAAATGGTCTATTCAATACTGGCATAAACTCAAAACACACAAAACCATATAACCTTGAAAAAAGTACAAAACTTGTTTAAACTCATTAAAAGACTGTCAAATTATTTTTTCTTTTAGTTGCAATAAAAAGAACAGATAGTTTTTACGTCGATAATGACTGCTCTCTTTGTTTATTATCTCTACATTAATTATCTTCTAGGTATGAATTGATAAACAAGTGTAGCCCATTTCGCAAGGAGACGATACTGGAGATCCCTGTCGGTGCTGAGGTCGTCGCTACACTTACTTGTTAATCAAAATAATTGTACCTTACAGAAAAAATAGTTATTTTTAACGGTCACCTATTCCATTGCGACTATGAAAAAGAAAATTCAAATAGTTTCGTTTGATGTGAGAAATAATCATTTAAAAACACTGAAACAAATTTAACTTATTATAAATATATCTGGATTGAAAAATCATAGAGTTANCCCGACAACGAGGGCAGAACTCCGTTGCACTACGCCGCGGTCGCCAGGGACGGTGGGGCCATGTACGACCTGTTGACCGATTTTCGCGCCGACGAGGGTAAAGCCGACAACGTGAGCTGACTTTTTTTACTATCGTATACAGTTAACAAAGGAAAATTTGAAGAAAAAAAAATATATATATAAATAGAAAGGGAAAATCCCGGCGCACTACAAAGGCCGTATGGGCGATATGGATTTGACGAGCTTGGTGATGGTCCCGGAAGCCCCGAGGGTCTCGAGCACCAGCTACCCCCGAAACTGGGACTGGCGGATCATCGACTCGGAGCTGCAGCCTCGGCCTAAACGCGCCACGAGCATCAACAGCGGCAGCGAGACCACGGCCAACACTCCCATTACCCCCATCGACGACGACAGCGCGTTTGGCAGCGCCGAGTCGGCCAAGGAAGTCACGGATGGGGATGCGGCTACCCCGGAGGTACCTACTTTTAATTTCTTTTTTTTAATTATTATTGTTTTTTTTTTTTAGTTCTACAAAAAAAACTTTTAGCACCTCTTGCCATTTGTTAGAAAAAGAAAAAAAAATTGTATACTTTAGGAACTTGCACGATCAAAAAATAATGATTACTACAAGTTATCTTTAAGTAACATAGAATCCAAACAAAGTCAATTTACTGAATTAAATTACTTTTTTTTTGGAGACAGTTTCATCATTTTAGAGACTACATTAGTATGGCTGGTTCTTTCTGCTAAAGAATGAACTAAATCTGTTTTTCACTGTGTACAAATTACTACATAAATTTCTACCTTGCCTACCAATATTTTGCAAGTCTGCCCATTTTAACACATGTGAAGCAAGTAAAATTTCGAATCCACTCTTGATAATTATTCTAGGCATTAACAGATTCCAAAACAGCTGTTGTTTAGGGTCGTAGTTGATTAATTTTCCAAAAACTTTTCTCTGAATTATTAATTTCTCGAATCTTTATTTTCTTAACATTGTATTCTTAAATATTCATACCCCCACATTCTTATATCACCAAAAATTGTTACCTCCAATAATGTGTATTTGATAAATTTTTACAAATAAATACACTTTTGAGAAAATAAGTTGGTGTTTTGTTGTTTAAAAACGCTTTACAATTATAAAATAAATAATCTAAGTAGCCCTATCATTTAGTTACAATATATAATGAAAACTGCTTTACGATTATTACAAAAATGTTTTTTACTACCATATATGTAATGAATATTTCAGGTCTGCCGCCTGGTATGTCACCGATATCTCGTCCAGGGCCACCAATGGGTCCTTCTAATATGAGATGTCCTCCACCTGGTCTAATGAGAGGGAATCCATCTCGACCTTACTAAATATTAAAATATGTCAAATTTTTTACAAATAGTTCTTAATATAAATTAAAAAAAAACTACGAAGTGATACTGATTTTGTAATAAACAATTAAACTGCATTGCCATTTCTTACAATTAGCTTCTTTTTTTATAAACTTCGTATGATCAAAAGTACATGTACAAGCTCAAATGCATAAAGAATTAGTCAATAAACTACAGTACTGCTTTAGCCTCTGCATTAGTTGCTAAGCTGGCAAAACTTAATGTTTTACGGAAACTTATGGAATAAAGAAATCTCTATCAAGTGCACAATCGTATGAGTGCAATAAGTGGTAAGTAATGCGTACATAATTTGGAAATATTAACTTTAAAATTAACTAGGAATGTTTTTCTAGAGCAACGTTTTAAAATACGGATGTCTAATGGGAATAGAATAATTTAAAAAATAAAACAATTCAATTATAAGCTTTTACATACTGCACTAAAAAAAACAAATTTTCCGCCTTCTAACCTCAAAATAGCACCTTCGCCGCTTGATTTTGAGTTCTCAGGCGGAAAAATATTATACGAAACTCGTTCGAAAAGGCTTCTTTACGAACCTTGTTACGGCCCTCGCCTTCGGCTCGTGCCGTAAACCTCTCAGTTCGTAAATCGAAGCCTTTGCAAACTCGTATGTAATGTACTATTGTTTTACCGCTTGTCAAAAGTATCAATTAAAAAAGAGAAGTATCGAAAATACAGGAATGGATTTGTTTCATTTCTCCCTAGTGTAGCGTGCTAACGAACTCAGCTACAGGCATAGTACCGTATAAGTAAGCAAAAAAGATATCGATCAACCAGAAGAGTTGAACTATCAATCGAAAACAAACCAATGTGTTCCTTTACTTTCGATTCCTTTTTTTTAATCGTGGCTTAAAATAATTTTGAATTTTAATGATTTATTAAACTTGCTTCTTCAGCAAGTGTGTTATACACGTGAAGAAGCGTATCGCAGTTGCACTTGCTTTCGTATGCACAGCTGAGCATGTATATAGCTCTCAAATAATTGTCTGTAGTTGAAAAATATTAAACTTCTTAAAACCATACTTCAAGAGCATATCCAGTAACTTGAGTAACACACACTTTTTCAATTAAGAGACTTTAATTTCTCAGATACAAACAAATGATTTAAAAACATTTTTAAGTTCAAATTGCTTGTTAAAAATAATTGTGTAATAAATTGTGTCATACTTTTTCTCTATCAACTAATTTTATTTTACAAAAGCTAACTGCATCTATAAACCTGTTAACAAAGAAACGAGCTAGAGGTGCATAAGTGTAATCTACAAAATAAAATTTTTAGTTTCAAAATTAATCAAAAGATTAATTTATCTTTTAAGCCTCAGCCATATCAAATGTAAGCATAAACGTGTTCATACAACAGACTTGTGAGATTTAGTACTCAGTCTAATTTATTTATAAGAAAATCTCAGTATTTAAATATCTTTCAAAAATGTAGCTTTTGAACATTCTAGCAGATTACTAGTGTAACAATTTTTCGAAATTTAGGTTATGTTACTTCAACACAAAATTATCCTGGAAAATTTAAACAAAGTTTTACTTTTTTGTTATACACGATTAAAAAAAAAAAATGGCTCAACTTTCGAAAAACGCTGTCAAAACCAAGTTGTAAAGTTTTGATATGTATTTTTGTAGCTCACAATGACCTTTGATCCACTCTAAAATAATTTAATAAAAAATGATCTTTCAAACCATGCTCATGCATTTTTCTAAAATATTTTAATAATTTTAACGTAAAAAAGAAAAAAAGAATAAACGTATAAAGTGCAGATATTTAACTAGTTGTATGGACTTTAAATTTGTTCATAAAAGTCGTTTAGTATTTTTTATTCCGTAAAATACATCGTTTTAACGTATATTCCTACGCATAATGTAACATTGTTATTAGTTTTTTGATTGGATGCAGAAATTATTTAGAAATCATCAAGAAACATTAAGAATAACGGTTTTTCGATTTCAAGATTACGTTGCACCAATCAAAAAAGTGTTACAAATACGTTGGAGTTGTCCGTTCTATAATATAGAAAAATCAAATTTTACGCACCTTTTAAAAAAATAATTCAAAACAGCATTTTGGAAATAAATTCTAATGCATACTTTTGCTCTAAAACACTGAAGAAGAAAAAATGACGGCATTTTACTGCTGAAAACCGTTAGTACCCTTGAAAAACAAGGGAGAAAAAGAGCAGAAATAACGTAAAAAATTCGTGTATAAATCAAAAATTTTTGTGTTATCATCTATCTCTCCAGCTCCATACTACTTACTGTTAGCTAAAAATATTTAGCAGCAATGTTATAATCCTATTAAACAATTCACCAGTTCAGAAAATTTTAAAAAACAACTCATACTCGTGTAGCGTATATAAATGTATTGTATAGTTCTCATAAGTTTTCTTAGACGTTTTAAAATTGAGATGAGTGACACAGGTGTTAAAAAAGGTCAAATAAAGATAAGTACTACATTCAATTAAAACGACGCGTGTCACCAAAACGGTGTCATAAATATGACAGATAACAATGAGTAACTTGCTAGCCCATTTAACTAATCGTCCATGAAATTGAAAGTAGGAAATTCAGGATGATGTGAAATATATAATTAGAACATGCTTCCCAAAATTATATACAACAGGAAACAGGTCTCTACTTCAAAAAATTCAAGAAAAGTGCTAGAAATTTGTCAGAAAAGATAAAGGTATCGAACTTACAGGAGAATGCACGATTGAAGTGCTCAATAAATTGGTTGGTTACTTACAATTAGTCAGTCCAGATACTCCCGAGCATATCACAGTGACAGAAAGATACAACCGAACCATTCAACGGAAAATTAGGTTGCGTATATTTTATGTGAAGGTACCAGAAAACATGAGACCTAACCTTTAGTTCCATGATGAGAAAAAAATTTTGTGACTTTAATTTCTAACTACCGTTCACATCAATAGTTGTAAGTAACTTTAATAAAACAATAGAAAATTAAGGTACTTTTGGTGCTAAAAAAGCAACATGGTCAAATGCAAAAGATCAATTACTTTTTTTTTATAAATTGTCAAACTCAAAAATTAAGCTGGGTTCATACCTTAAATTTGAATTAATTTTTGGAAGTGTTGCTTGGATAAAACATAATAAACAGTCTCTATTTTTATTAAGAAAAAAAAAATTTTATATTCAAGTCAGAAATAGCTTTTATTTTATTTTATTTTATTTTATTTTATTTTTTCTATGATTTTTGAACCTAAACCAATGCAAACATATCAGCCAACTTTGATTAAATTGTAATACTTCAAATGGATTTAAAATAACAATTACAAAATACGAATTTAACAAAAAAATTGCGCTAGGTTTATTGGAAATCAAAACACGAAGAATTCACGTTTTTTGCCGTAACAGGCCTTTTTACAATTATTATAACTTGAAAATTTATAGAATACATTGGATTACATTCTATAACTATACTAACAGTTGTAATCTTCTATTATTTGTAATTGTTTGTAAAAAAAAAAAAAACTTTGAGAAATTGCAATCTTGAACTTAGGACTTGGCAGATATGCGGCTTTTCTACGCTACTTCATTCCACTTCCATTCCAACTATGTAGTAGGATAAAATCAGCGAATGCATAACCGGAAAACTTTAAAATCTGCAAGCTCTCGTTTCAAATTTTTTTTTATTGACAATAACAATACAAATCGTAAATTAAGTTTAAAGGTAAATCGGAACATGTATAACGCTTGTAATGATGTAAAAATGGCCTGCGCGTCCAAAATGCTCTCGCTAACGTAACGCATGTACAAGGAGCCTAAATTTCAAGCTTCTCCGGATTTGTTTATTTCCGGGAGCTGTACATACGCTGAAAGAAGGAGAGGATAATGCCAACGGACAACCAACTGTGCCGTAGAGACACAACAGTGCCAACGGGAAAGGGTGAGAAAATTCGGACGCGACTACTAGAATAGCAGTAGCTATGTCGAGAGTGACTACGAAGGGAGATACGCAGCAGCAGCAGTGACGATGGCCATGGTCAAAGCGAGAGCTCACGAGTTAGTCTCAATCTAGATGCCAAAGCTCGAACAGTGAGTTTCGGTGATTTTCGCGGATTATTTCGGGATGCGTGGTACAAATAGAAAAGAGAAAGTTTTCTTCAAGGTACATAAAGTGTTGAGATACAGGTCTGTGTACGAGTTTAGTAGCTGCTATGTTCTCACAGGACGACGAGATCTCTAGGTGAAAAACGATGGAAGTGGCGAGGACAAAAAGAAGAGGGTAAGAGAGCAAGCGAAAAAGAGTGAAACCATAGAAAAAACGACCAACTCGAGAACCTCAGACGCCATCGTGTTGGGTTGGACTCGCTGACGTTCAACCAGAAAGTGAGGCTAGCTAGAAACAGAAAAAGGTAGTGTGTGTGTAGACGAGACGGGGTATTCGAGAGACCGTGAGAATTTTACTCAGAAATGCCGCTAATATTAGAGTGTTTTGCCATGTTTGAGGATAGATAGAAGAGAGAGAGAGAGAGAGTGTGAGAGAACGAGAGTAGTGTAGACATAAAGAAAGAAAGTAAGAGATAAGGACGAAAAAAAGAGAGAGAGAGAGAGAGAAAATAAGCAGAGCAGATAGGGACAGAGAAATTAGAGTAGAGTATACAGAGAGAGAGAGAGAGGATCAGTTGAGTAGAGTGGCGTGGGATTGTGGACGAAGTGTGTGCATGTAAGTGTGGGACTAGATCAAGTAGAAGCCCCTCCTGGCCCAGAACAAACAAGACGTAGTGGACGTGTACTTGTGATTCGCGTGGTGTGAGGTAGAGTCGCTACAGCGCAGTCCAAGTGACGCCAAGAATCTAAGTGTAGTGTATAGTATGTAGCGTAGAGGAATACTGTATATTAGGTGTAAAGTAATTAAATAAATACATAGATACTATTTCTGGCTTTTCTAAATTTATTAAATCATCAGATAAGACATAACTTGGTTGTTAATTAAATTAATTTTCTTAATTCAAAAACATTCCAATTACTAAATTATATGAAACATTTCAAGATCTAATAATTCTAATTGACTGACACATAATTCTTACCTTAATAAATAAATTAAATATAGAGAAAAAATAAAATAGACACTTTATAAAAAAGACCTTTATACGGACGTGTGATAAAAAGACGAAAAAGATATGCTACTACCGTATGACATAAGACATAAACTCTAACAGTAAGTCAACGCCAGCTCAGCGTACACCACTCCATACATATCATTCGGTGAAACCTAACACCACAACGCCGAGTCAACGATTTCAAAGAAAAGCATACTGTAAGTAAAAGCAAACAAGGCCTTTTGGCCGATGGCTGGTTCCTGACGAACAAAAATTCAATTTATTTGTTTGTAAAACGAATCTACGAGTTCCGCCCTTCACTTATAGAAGTTTTGACGTAACAAATTGGCATCTCTTGTGGGAAACTAAGCCTTTTGTTTTAGTTGGAGTATGCTTTAACTAAATCAAAATTTTTATTGTTTTTTTTTCTTTCTAAATTTCTTTATCTATTTTCAAAAATTTTTTTCATTTAATGGATCAGACACTTGAGAATATAAGCAAGGTAGCAGATGTCGCCAGAAGGGTAAAGTTCCTCGAACAGTACCACAGGGCAAGGGAAGCCGAAAAATCACTTGAATTCCTTGAATTATCACGTAACGTAGCCCTAAATAATTCAGCGTCACGTATAAATCTAGCTGCCTTACACATACCCATATATAGTGGCCAAAATACACAACTCAGAGATTTCTTGCAAGTTGTTAAAAATGGTAGGTCCCTTATCTCAAATGCGGAAGAACCCATATTTTTAAGAACAGTCATTTTCAGGTTAAAAGGTAGAGCAAGAAGTTGTCTAGACGGTTTAACAATAAATACATTAGACGATCTTATACACCATTCAAAGGGACACTTTGCTCTTTCTTAAACTTACGCTTAATACATCACCGACATAAATAATTCTTAAATCAAACAGGGAGAAACTGTTTGCGATTTGCACGAGAGAATCTCCCAACTCATTAATGGAGGCACTGGAGCAGCAAAAATAGAGGCCGCTTCCAACAACATTCCTGAGAACAACCGCTTGATTTTAAGTTATATCTAGAAATGGTTGGCCTTGTAGCATTTACGCGAGGCCTACTCGATAGATTTAAGGATAATATAATGTCAAACGTAGCAAAAACGTTTGCAGGTGCCTTATAGGTAGCTTTAGAAGCAGAATAAGTTGAAAAAATATTATACCCCAACACTAACGCTACCATGTACTATCAGAATTTACACATGTACCCTACAGCAAGACAAAATCTATCAGTACACCAGCAGGGCAGACAAGAACATTTTTCACATTTTCAACCTAATCAAACTAACACACACTATGTTGAGTTTGACGATCCTAACACGTATAATCACAATAATGTATCTTACTATTACAATCCTTATGACACACAAACTTTTCCTACTACATTTAATTTAAACGGAAAAATAGTATCACACTCAGCTCTTCAATATAATAACGACTCCATTGATCAATCTGTAAAATTGTTGCAAAAATTAAATGAAACAATCTTATCAACTTTTGAACGACTCGTGGAAAAATCATCGAAATTTCGGCCCCACACAACCAACACAACACCAAAACCAATTATTAGCCTATTTGAATTGCTCCTTCTACACAAGCTCACTGCAGTGTGTGTTTGGTAACTCATTCAATTCTCCAATGGGAAATTAACCCTGCACTTGCAAAATCCTTTAGATACCACGTGAATCGCTAAACGACACTAGCTTTTGCTCAAGGTCAAACTTTTTCAATTATCAGCAAAATTTCAGACCCAGTTCTCCTCAACTAGGCCATTTTTTAAACATGAACGGTGGTCGTCGCCCAGACGCAGCGGCGAGCAAAGACCTGAATCAGCGTCTACTGACGAACCAATTTGTGCAATTGCCCGAGTGTCCATCGCAAGAAACATAGGCAATACACCTACAGCAAGGCTTAAAATTTCACAATTAAATAAAAGTGAAGACACTTTTATCATAGATACAGGAGGGGACGTCAATGCTATTAAAATATCTTCATTACTACCAAATGTTATTGTAAATACTGATACACAAATTGCTCTTTTTGGATTAACTTCTCAAAATATCATAACATTAGGAACAGTAACGTCCAACATATTTGATAAAAATCACGTTTTTCACGTCTTAGCACAAGAAACACCCCTCAGTGAGACAAGCATACTAGGAATTTTTTTTTCTAACCGAAAAATAAAGAACGGGCCACGCTTTGTTATGACACAAGAGCCTTGATACTAAAAAGAAGTCGCATCCCATCTATAGGAAGAATTGTAACAATAAGCGATGAAGAACGTGGACTTTGAATTGCTTGATACGACAGAATGTATAAGTAATGAAAATGATTTTCACGAAATTATAGATAATATTGGCATAAATAAAGAAAACTCGGAATCTCTTGCAACTTCTAAACATTTTAAACCTACAGGAGTAACCTTTGGTCAAAATCGTGTATACAAAATACCATCTAGAATGAGAGTTCCCATAGAGATTCCTGTCACACAAACTAACAGCCACGAACAAGCATACTTGCGCTTGATAAAAACTACTCCTGGTATATTCGTAGGCAAAGCAGCTGTAATATACGATAAAGGCCGCTGTTTTACGATGGCTGTAAAGACTAGAGAAGAGCCAGTAGAAATTGAGATCCCTCCGCAAAATCTCATACCTTTTAATGTAGATGATTCAGAAAATTTTCTTGACTCAGATTTTAGTGATGATGTTCCCAACATAACAATAGAGGAAAGAATTAAATATATATTACGGGAAAACTTTGACGGCATCATCATGATAAGACAAGCTATAAACAACTTAATCGAATAGTAAAAGAGCATTCACATCTATTTTACATCAAAGGTGATGCTGCTCCACATACGTCGTATGTACAAGATAATATACCAACGACTTACGATAAACCTGTTTTTACTAAACAATAAAGATACCCTTCTGCTCTACACAAGGACGTTAGAGATCAGATTGATAAATTATTACTAGAAGGAACCATTGGTTATTCTTCTCCCGTACAATAGTCCGCTGTAAATTGTCCCCAAAAAAACAGGACCCAACAGAGAAAAGAGACATCGTCTATCAGATGCTGGTTTTAAAGTTCAGCTAGATAAATGATATTATTACTATAAAGTCATGAATTTGATTAGACTAAGACTCAGGAAGGGAGCTTGAAAGATTAAAATCAGCCCTGTGTGAGGCCCCGCTACTTGCATGTGTCAATCTCGACAAATTATTTATTTTAACTACTGACGCATCCAACTTAGCTCTTGGTGCTGTTTTAAGCCAAGGAGAACCAGGAGAAGATTATCCTGTATCCTACATGTCTCGCACTCTTAATAAATGCGAAAAAAATTACTCTACTACTGAAAAAGAGTGTTAAACAGTAATGGCCTTCGATATGGGTTGAATCAATAAAAGACCCCACGAGTCGCCTGAATCGATAGAGAGCAAAACTCCACGGGTACAACTACACCCATAAGTACAAACCTGGACGTTTGAATTCAAATGCTGATGCTTTATCACATTATCCTGTAGATTCTTAAGAAATAGATACCGTAAAGATAATATAGATTATAAGGGGAGGCGTCAAAGGGTCAGAAAAATTTCAACATCCAGCAGTAACAGAAGCAGTCGTCGCTCTAACAGTTCGAGCTTTGACAGCGAGTCTGGTAATTATAAAACATTACAGTCCCGTATGTTACCCTTAAAATCTATATTAAAAATCCCTCGTCAAACAAAAACTTCTATTGCACTTGCTAATAAGGCCAGTGACATACACAATCAAAGCTCAAGTAAGCTCGAACCCACTACTACAGCGAAGCAAGAAACAAGAGAACAAAAGGGCCTTAAAAGTTATCCTCTCATTATACCGCCAGGAATTAAAGGAGGGCAAGGAAAACTCACCGGACCATCAATAGCTCAAAGGTTACTTAAACGCCGAGCTTAAGAAAAACGTAGTTCACCTCCTCCTGACCCACAAACACTTCAGACTCTGACGACACAGAAATTCTAAGTACATCGGAAGATGAAGAAAACCAGCAAGCACCGATGCTCCGAAGAGATAAATCTCTATTTTCTAGCCTCTTGAACACTAAACTAGATTCATTATCAATTTTAACTACAACCGATAATGAGTCACAACAAGAAGCTATTACTGGAGCCAGTGACTTAGAAGTATTTAACCTATCAGCACAACCATCAACTGCCGGGACTTCAACAAATAAAAAAATCGAAACTGCACCTTGAAAATCAGTAGGATTCAGGTTTGACACTGACTCATTAAGTACATCAGAAGACGAAATGGTTGCTGAAATGAAACAAAATCCAAAGCTGCAATCCACTGCTCGCAGATCAACGCATGAAGATGCTTTGGAAAGCAGTTTGGATGAAAATAATTATAAACAGTATCCTTTAACTAATAGTTTGCAAAATACAAATTTGGCTGATCCATCTTTATTTTGGGATTAATACATACCGCCAGCAACCAAAGGAAATAACAAACCAGAGTCAACCGAAACAAATTTTCAGAATTTAAAAACTTCATCTAATAATGCACTAGACTAACCAATGACTCTAAAAATTCTATATAAGAAAGAAGCTTTCCAATAAGATCAAAATCGCCTGTAAGACGCTCCAAGGCTACATCTCCGGTAACAGGAGACGATGTCGATACTGTATGGAAAGAGCCTAAGGTTTTCATCATTGAACAAGAAGATAGCGAAGAAGCTAGAAAGGAAGAAAAAAAGCATGGTAGTATACCCAATACACCTTCTCATTCAAGTGCAAAACAGCGAGACACATTTATAAAACAGCATTATACCCTGAAGCAGAGTAACTTGACACCGTCTCCTTGTCCCACAGCCGCATCTGAAATGTTAAAGCAGCAATGGAATGCCGAACGCGATGACCAAGTCACTCGTAAGGAAAGCACTAAAATTAGACCTATGATAAGAACAGAAATGGATCACCTTAAATTATTAAGCACACGAGAATATGTAACATATGCAGAAGATAACATTATAACGTTTATTTCAGCTGACTTAACGCTTAATTCTACTAAAAATATATTATTATTAGATTTAAATTATATTTCAAAATCCGAATTAAATAAAACGCAACTACAAGTAGGTGACGTGATAACAACCAATTATAAAAATAAACTAGTATTTTGTTTAGTTATCAAAGAAAGAGAACGAGATAAATTATTGCTTCAAGATCTTTATTCATGCTTAGCAGGTTAAGCCAAAGCAATATAAACTAAAAACGGAAACATCGAGAGTATCCAGAAAGGGTGAAATAACCGATAATTTAGCCAGAGGAATATTGCCCAAAGCAATTCATGAAGAACTCAGTCATGAAACATTAAAATAACTGTATGTTTCGGTGAATGTGCTTATTTATCAAACGAAACGAGACAACAAAAAATGCCACAACAGTCTCTTCGGTGGACTTAGAGGCATGAATAAAACTTACAGAAAAATACGAGAATTGTATTACTGGGAAGGTATGAGAAAAGATATTGAAAATTTTTGTACGACAATGCAAAATTTGCCAAGAACAAAAACTAACACGGATAAAAACAAAAGAACCTATGATGATAACTGATACTCCAGCTGAAGTTGTCTCAAAAATAGCTGTCGATACTGTAGGACCCTTAGCAACAACAACATTTGGAAATAATTATATATTAACTATACAATGTTTATTTTCGAAATACTGTGTAGCCGTAGCTATACCTAACGTCCGAGCTATCACAGCCGCATACGCTTTAGCAAGACCCTTCATAGCGTTGTATGGTTATAATTATCTTATTGATTTGATTTGTTGTTTAGGAGACATGCATGAAGAAGCTCAATATTAGCTCATCAAATGTAAACATAAAACTAAACAAAATAATGATAAACATGCTAGACCTTAGAATTAATACGTTGGTATGAAAGTTAACACAATAAAAGAACCTCGGAAAAGAAAATTAGATAAATACTACAACGGAATCTTCAAAATCAGTAACATAATTAAAAATAATAATAACATAACACTTAGATCCAAAAATGGAAAAATAATTATCAAACATTCAGATAAAGTAAAACGCTCTTACGAATGAGATCTCCCTTGTGTTTCAGGAATCTCAACAACGTAACAAGATGATCCTTAAACTTCTCATAATGGGATTTATTATAACAAAGGAACTCTCAGCATGTATAACCATGACCACCCTCCTTGGAAAAGCTTTTATGAAAATCGAGAAATATCCAACAATCCATGGAATTTATTATGAGAACCAGAATGAAGTTCGTCTTATCAACACACAATGGGCAATAACCGTACTTTTGGATTGTAAAAACCTTACAAAGTGTAACGAAGATCTAGGTTTTCAAATATATGATTTGTCCAATCACTGCCGTGAACACCTAAATACGAACCAATGTGAAATATTAATACCTCTATCACATTTAAAACAATTACTTGAAAATATCAACTTATTACAATTTGAGATACAGTCATTCTTCGCACCAACTATTAAAGTCTTTGACTCGTCAATTACCGAATCCTATAGTATGAAGAAAAGAAGGGCCCCTCATGAACTCGTGGGATGGATGTCTAAGAAAATTTTCGGAACAATGGACGCAAATAGTAGAGAAGAAATAGCTTCTGAATTAAACAATATCCAATCAAAAACAAAAAATATTTCTGATCTTGTCGCAAACCAAACGCATATCGTCCGATCATATTTAGAAACTCATCACAAAGAAATGGATTGAACACAAATCGATAATTTGAAACTTACACAACGAATACGGGAGCTAGCCATAAATTCCACGTATTTATCAGAACAGAAGAAAATTGATACAATATCACGATCCATTAGCATATGGATGATACATTTCCAGGAATTCTTGTATTACATACTGCAATCCTATAAAACATTAGTTAATGCAATCGAGACTACTGCCGAAAGTCATCTCCATCCCCTTCTACTTTCATTCGAGTAATTGACTCAAATAGTAAAAGAAATTAACTCATTTAGTAACAAACATTCTCTACCAATAGATGAAGCACGAATCACCGTTGCTATATAGTATAGCTTTTCCCGTACAACAGCTGTAATAAATTACGGACGATTAGCAGTTACAATTACATTTCCTTTAATCGGAAACGATAAATATAGTACTTACAAAATGAACCCACTACCTATACCACAAAATTTACACCAAAACTTGTAAGGTTACGTCAGTATCAAGCCCAAAACAGACTATTTAATGATAAACCACCACCAAGAAAATTATTATTTTAGCTGATAAAGACTACATAAATGACTGTTTACACTATGGTCGTTTACTACTATGTGAACTCACCTATGTAATAATAGAAAAAATCGACGATGTTACTTGTGAATTTCTCCTTTTTACAAAACCCACAGAAGAAGCCTTAAGAAAATGTGAAATTATGTTATATAATTTGGAAAAATCATATTGGACCAAGTTTAAATACACTCAGGAATGTCTATATTCTACCAGAGATCTTCTCACACTTCGTCTAATTTTTAATTATGATTATGGCCAAGAATCAACACTCAAGGGAACCGGACTTCTAATATTAAGCGGACAGTGCTCAGCACATTCTCGTGACGTCACTCTATATGGCATAAACTTAATAAAATTAAATTACAACTTACAAACCTGAGTTAACCCTAAATTTATCCATACTGATTCTCAAGATGCACTTCCTCGCATTACAAACAACATACCTGATTAAGAGGAAGAAGAGCAAATATTTACAATATCACTACGAGGTATAGATAAAAAAATGAGGGAAATCGCAACACATTAAAAGGAAAAATCCCTAGAAAAACATATTTTGCCACAGCATTTGGAGAATACCTAATTATAGTAATCATCATACTCATAATTTACCAAATTCGTTTAAATTGGTCACATAAAATCAGAAGCCAAAGGATTCATGCTGCAGATCGTCCGATATCCCTAAACATAAGGCAATCAGTCAAAGAGCCCGAATTTTTTTGCATCTTTAGCAAGACCATCAATGCAACCTTTACCTACTCAAATAACGTGCTTCCCTACGGACACAGATGCTATTTACACTCATATTGCGGGGACCAGACCATTACCCTCTAAGAAAAATATCAAATTACCCACAAAAGGCATACTTTAGTATTATCATACACCTACATTATTATTGTTATTCCCTTTTTCGTATCTCTCCACCTTTTATTTTTATTTTCCTTCAATCCTTCTCACCTAGCCGATTACATATATATGTATATATACATTACCTTATATGCAGTAAGAACGACGGCTGTATATGCAAACATATAAGTATGACGCAGTTCGGCGGCACATACGTGCAATTGCACGGATACGGGTGATTGTCTGTGCATACGTGCGTCTGACGACGCAGCAGAATATTGTATTTCAACCTGCCGCTCTCTCTCTCTCTCTCTCTCTCTCAGCAAAAAAGTATATATATACAGCATGATATGTAACGGTGGCATTTCCCGAGAATCGCGTGTAGAGCGATTTTTTCTGACGCGAACCCGTTGGAATTAATTTTTTAGGGCAAATAGCTTTTAAATAGAAGCCGATTGAAAATACGTTCCAAACTACCGCTAAATGGGGTTGGAAGGCTATAGCGCGCCCGCATAAACTCGCGACGTTGCCGCATTGTTATTGGAGCTTAGTCGGTAAGCAGTGAGAACTATATCCATGTGCACACGCAAGAGCGTCAGCTACTGCTGGTAACTTGAAGGTTGGATGTAAAAATGTTTACCTTAAGGTAAATATTTTCTGCTCCTTATGTTGTCAGTTGTTTATCCACGCGCTTACTGTCTTTCTCACTCTCATGTTGGACAAAAATATCTTTAAATTTTTATAC
>NW_019379968.1:1880438-1897310 GCF_000648655.2 Copidosoma floridanum
CAAGTGCCCGGGAAGTACCCGCCAAGTGCCCGGGAAGTACCCGGCAAGTGCCGGGGAAGTATCCGCCAAGTACCCGAGGAAGTGCCCGGGAAGTACCCGCCAAGTACACGGCAAGTGCCCGGGAAGTACCCAAGAAAGTGCCTGGGAAGTACCCGGCAAGTGCCGGGGAAGTATCCGCCAAGTACCCGAGCAAGTGCCCGGGAAGTACCCGCCAAGTACCCGGGAAGTACCCGAGAAAGTGCCCGGGAAGTACCCGCCAAGTGCCCGGAAAGTACCCGCCAAGTACCCGAGGAAGTGCCCGGGAAGTACCCCGCAAGTGCCCGGGAAGTACCCACCAAATACCCGAGGAAGTGCCCAGGAAGTACCCACCAAGTTCCCGGGAAGTACCAGCCAAGTGCCCGGGAAGTACCCGAGGAAGTTCCCGCCAAGTCCCCGCCTAGTACAATACAGTCAGGTACTTCCCGTGTACTTGGCGGGCACTTGGCGGATACTTCCCGGGCACTTGGTGGGTACTTCCCGGGTACTTCCTCGGGTACTTCCCGGGCACTTCCCGGGCACTTGGCGGGTACTTCCCGGGCACTTCCTCGGGTACTTCCCGGGCACTTCCTCGGGTACTTGGCAGGTACTTCCCGGGTACTTCCTCGGGTACTTCCCGGGCACTTCCCGGGCACTTGGCGGGTACTTCCCGGGCACTTACCGGGGACTTGATTATTGCAATTTATGAATGGACTCGTTCTAAATCGTGTACAGACGACATACCCGGGAACATAAGCAAGACATACCTAACAACAATATTTTTGACCGAGAGCTCGACTATTTTTGCAAAAATACTATCGTGTAGAGTGGAAAAATCCCTACTGATATGGTATTTTACTTTCATTCGAGGTAACATTACTTAAGTATAAAAATTTAAAGATGTTTTTGTCCAACATGAGAGTGAGAAAGACAGTAAGCGCGTGGATAAACAACTGACAACATAAGGAGCAGAAAATATTTACCTTAAGGTAAACATTTTTACATCCAACCTTCAAGTTACCAGCAGTAGCTGACGCTCTTGCGTGCGCACACGGATATAGTTCTCACTGCTTACCGACTAAGCTCCAATAACAATGCGGCAACGTCGCGAGTTTATGCGGGCGCGCTATAGCCTTCCAACCCCATTTAGCGGTAGTTTGGAACGTATTTTCAATCGGCTTCTATTTAAAAGCTATTTGCCCTAAAAAATTAATTCCAACGGGTTCGCGTCAGAAAAAATCGCTCTACACGCGATTCTCGGGAAATGCCACCGTTACATATCATGCTGTATATATATACTTTTTTGCTGAGAGAGAGAGAGAGAGAGAGAGAGCGGCAGGTTGAAATACAATATTCTGCTGCGTCGTCAGACGCACGTATGCACAGACAATCACCCGTATCCGTGCAATTGCACGTATGTGCCGCCGAACTGCGTCATACT
The DNA here is from genome assembly GCF_000648655.2 of Copidosoma floridanum. The sequence continues at coordinate 1,881,895 of NW_019379968.1, forward strand.
TATATGTTTGCATATACAGCCGTCGTTCTTACTGCATATAAGGTAATGTATATATACATATATATGTAATCGGCTAGGTGAGAAGGATTGAAGGAAAATAAAAATAAAAGGTGGAGAGATACGAAAAAGGGAATAACAATAATAATGTAGGTGTATGATAATACTAAAGTATGCCTTTTGTGGGTAATTTGATATTTTTCTTAGAGGGTAATGGTCTGGTCCCCGCAATATGAGTGTAAATAGCATCTGTGTCCGTAGGGAAGCACGTTATTTGAGTAGGTAAAGGTTGCATTGATGGTCTTGCTAAAGATGCAAAAAAATTCGGGCTCTTTGACTGATTGCCTTATGTTTAGGGATATCGGACGATCTGCAGCATGAATCCTTTGGCTTCTGATTTTATGTGACCAATTTAAACGAATTTGGTAAATTATGAGTATGATGATTACTATAATTAGGTATTCTCCAAATGCTGTGGCAAAATATGTTTTTCTAGGGATTTTTCCTTTTAATGTGTTGCGATTTCCCTCATTTTTTTATCTATACCTCGTAGTGATATTGTAAATATTTGCTCTTCTTCCTCTTAATCAGGTATGTTGTTTGTAATGCGAGGAAGTGCATCTTGAGAATCAGTATGGATAAATTTAGGGTTAACTCAGGTTTGTAAGTTGTAATTTAATTTTATTAAGTTTATGCCATATAGAGTGACGTCACGAGAATGTGCTGAGCACTGTCCGCTTAATATTAGAAGTCCGGTTCCCTTGAGTGTTGATTCTTGGCCATAATCATAATTAAAAATTAGACGAAGTGTGAGAAGATCTCTGGTAGAATATAGACATTCCTGAGTGTATTTAAACTTGGTCCAATATGATTTTTCCAAATTATATAACATAATTTCACATTTTCTTAAGGCTTCTTCTGTGGGTTTTGTAAAAAGGAGAAATTCACAAGTAACATCGTCGATTTTTTCTATTATTACATAGGTGAGTTCACATAGTAGTAAACGACCATAGTGTAAACAGTCATTTATGTAGTCTTTATCAGCTAAAATAATAATTTTCTTGGTGGTGGTTTATCATTAAATAGTCTGTTTTGGGCTTGATACTGACGTAACCTTACAAGTTTTGGTGTAAATTTTGTGGTATAGGTAGTGGGTTCATTTTGTAAGTACTATATTTATCGTTTCCGATTAAAGGAAATGTAATTGTAACTGCTAATCGTCCGTAATTTATTACAGCTGTTGTACGGGAAAAGCTATACTATATAGCAACGGTGATTCGTGCTTCATCTATTGGTAGAGAATGTTTGTTACTAAATGAGTTAATTTCTTTTACTATTTGAGTCAATTACTCGAATGAAAGTAGAAGGGGATGGAGATGACTTTCGGCAGTAGTCTCGATTGCATTAACTAATGTTTTATAGGATTGCAGTATGTAATACAAGAATTCCTGGAAACGGAGGACCGCCGTTGTATTTTTTTGTTACTTTTTTGATTTTGTCACTGTATGATATCCTCAACTACCTTGTAATTCGTAAACACACCACTCTATAAAATACTGCTGCAACACTAAACTTAAATTGATTGGTCTCGCCTCAAAACAAAAAAAGTCGTGTCTCGACTGTAAACAAAAGAGACTCTTTCTGGCCAAGCAGATCGACCAGGAGGTACGTACTTTTGGCTAGAAGAGGGAGAAAACATTTTTTTACTAACAGATATTTCCTAAATATTGCAATTTTGTATATAGACTAAAAGACTCACATGACTTACCTTCCAATACAGAAATTTGATTAATTTGTAGAAGAGCACAATTATTATTATCATTATCTAAGTCTCCCGTAAAATATTTTTTGTTTTTAATCTATGTTTCATCTCCTTAAATGTTTTCTGAAATCAAAAACCAAGCAAAAAATTATTTTAACTGGTATAGAAACATAATTGTTATTGCTTCTTTAAAAATATTATCAATTTCAGAATCATGTGCAATTAAACCCATTGCAATTGCTGTATCCCTTAAATTTATGAATGTTATTCCCTTATGTTTTTTAACGTCTTCGAATGATGTAGCCCCATGTAATTTATTTAAAATAAGTTTTTAAAAAAGTGCTCATGATCTTTTAGAGATACTATGTTTAATCTACCTATAGCAACATTTTTCATTATAATTATCCTTTTTTTCCAAATTTTGAGTTTATTGTCACAAATATAATGTTCTGGAATGTTGACTTATTTTAGTGATTTTGCAAAATCATCTCTTTTATTTAATTCAGACCAATCTGTAAGTAGTGTTTGATAACTTTTATTACGCTTTTGATATTAGTTTTTTCAAATATGATTTTCTGTTTATTTTCAAGACGAACAGCTAAATTTACAACTGTATGTCTTCTACCACAAATTGGATATTCTTGAAGTCTCTAAGCTGCTTCGATTGGACTCACATATTTAGCATCTACGTAACTACTAATTTTATCTTATATTATTTTATTTAGTTCGTTTGATTTTCTATTTCAATGTATGCTCTGTCACTACCTTTAACTATGTAGTTATAAATATATTTTATGCTTGGTATTAATGCACAATATTTAACGTTTAAATGACATTTATTTTTCATTAACGAAAATGTACTGTATGAAACAACCATTAAATTATCAACATAAGTCTTATCTTTATTCAGACTTTTGTAAATATGTTTTTCAGACATATTATTTCTTCTCGTATATTGTGGGTAACCGCTATAATTAAATGTAGTTTTGTTTGTAAAAGTTTATGGAAAATTCTTTGTACATTTTCTGTAAGAATTATTAATACATGGACTTTAATCTGTATGAGCGCCATTAAGCATGTGTTTTATCACTAATTTTGTGAGTGTTATATTACTCGAAAGAAGTTCAGCCGAAATAAATTTATCAATTTGCTGAGGTGTTATGATTTTCTCATCAGGATAGAATGTTAATAATAAGTGTGCATGTGGTAAACCACGTTTTTAAAATTCAGTAGTGTAAACGTATGCTAATACTTTACCAAAAAGTTTTTTTTTAATAATGTCATGTAAAATTGATTGTAATTTTGTGTGGAATAACCGAACTGTAATATTTGGGATATCATTTGGTGTTGTATTTTTTGGAAATTAANTAAACCACGTTTTTAAAATTCAGTAGTGTAAACGTATGCTAATACTTTACCAAAAAGTTTTTTTTTAATAATGTCATGTAAAATTGATTGTAATTTTGTGTGGAATAACCGAACTGTAATATTTGGGATATCATTTGGTGTTGTATTTTTTAGAAATTAACATAATACAAGCTTTAATTCTTTCCATTCAGGATTACATGCCACTGTAATAAATCAGTCTGATCTACGGCATTTTCTCATAATAGCCATTGCATCTTAATAATGTTTTTGCGTGTATCTCAGACTTTCTATATACGTAGAAAGTAGTATATAAATATTCTCTATTTTTTCCTCCGTGTCGAAATTTTTATATAAATTTGATGCACTGTTGGCTATCGCATCTGATAATCCTTCGTAACACTATTCTTAAATTTTTGCTAAACTTTTGATTTCAATACTTGTTCCAAATGTACCAATATCTGACATTNAAAAATGATTCATTATTTTTAATTAAATCAATGTTTATTGTTCTGTGGATATTTTGATTGTCATATTCCAATATGTCATAGTGACCCGAATCAATGTCTCCCGTGAAAAATAATGTTAGCTTTAAAAGACTATCTGGATTTCCAAATTTATGAACATCATTAGTCGTAAAAATAACTTTTATGTATACATTAAATATTTGTGCAAAACTTTTGATTTCAATACTTGTTCCATATGTACCAATTTCTGACATCAAAACAAAATAATCTATATGGTTTGTAACGTTTTTATAATAATTATTTCCTTTGATGAAATCACAATAATCATTCCATTCGTTAATTATATTTTCAATTACTATAAAACGAGCTGTCCCATGTCAATTTTTAAAAGGTGGGTGGTTGGCGGGCGTGTATATATTCTAGTGAGGCTCCGGCCTACTGCAGGCTTTGCGCTCCAAACACTCAACCCAATATATATATACTAGTGGGTCTAACGCCCCCCCTGCGCGCTCTGCGCGCCAACCCCCCACTAACAGATTCAGTAGACGAAATAACGACATTACTCGTATAATTATCAATGCAGGCGGAAAATGAGTTCACAACGGCAGAATACGCGACTCACAAAGGACTTGATAAAACAGATGATAACATAAATATTAATTTTCCAATAGAATTTTCGAATAATATCAGAGAAGGTCTTCCACTACTTGAATTAAATTAAAAATAAATGCTAAAGTAGTGTTAATAAGAACTTTAAGTATATCAGACGGTCTCTATAGAGTCACAAGATTAAAAATAACAAAATTATTTAAGTATAATATAGAAGCAGAAATAATTATGGGAGGAAAAAAAAGCAAATTTTATATTCCTAGAATAACTTTGAATACTGGCACCTTATCATCATTACCTTTTGTCTTCTATAGAAAACAGTTTCGCTTTGTATTAGCATTTTCTATGTTTATCAACAAATCACAAAGACAGAGTTTTGATTCCTTAGGATTGTATATTAAAAAACCTTTATTCTCTCACGGACAATCATACGTTCCTTTATCAAGATGTAAGAGTCCAAAAAGAATTTTTATTCAAATTGAATCCGAGAACAAATCAGAAATTAAAAATCTTGTTTAGCAAGAAATTTTTCAGTAATTTAAGAATATGTAACTTCAATGATCGTCACATTTAAACAGACTTATATTCATTTATAAAAACCATGAAAAAAAAATGTGAGAAATGTGGAAAGGGTTTTAAAAGAACAGATGGATTAAAGTGACACATAAAATGTCACAACATTAAACTAACATAATGAATTATTGCTTTAAAAGCTTAGTTGCGTTTGTCTATTTTAAAATACCTCTTCTTGAATTCCGTCTTTTACTTAATGAAGTCCTCAAGTAATCAAGAATTTTATACTTGGGTTAAGTAGACATGGACAAGAAAGAGATTTGAAATGTTAAAGTTTAATCAAGTTAAACAAATAACGGTACTTCAGAGACACATAGTGAGTAAGAGGGAGCGAATAGACAGAGGGAGACCTATGATCAGTGACTTAAAAAACCCTAAAAACGAGGTATGACTTAGATACTAAATTGCGTACATTTTTTAACATGTATNTATATATATATATACACATTGGTCGCGGTGGCGCAACGGTAGAGTTGCAGTTCCCTCAATTTCCGAAGTTAAGCTACATTCGGCGCGGTTAGTACTTGGATGGGTGACCGTTTGGTGACCATTCAGGTCTCGCCGTTTTGCCTGTGCTCTTGAATCTCGAGGGTCGATTAACTGTTTCTCTTTCGCTTCGACGTCATGATCATAGGTGTGACTATAAGTTGGTCCAGAAGTTTATATGCGTATAAACATCTGGTCATAACTCAGGTGCACCGATGGCTGGAAAACACTATTCTTGTGTAAAAAAAGCCATATTTGAACCTACGGGCGATGATGAACAATAAAAAAAATGTGTGTGTGTGTGTGTGTGTGTGCGCGCGTGTATGTGGCGCATCAGCCTTTCCCATCCACAAACAGGCGGGGCAGATGCAAGCAGTCTCTCATACCGAGAGAGGTCTTCGAGCTCTATCAGATGGCGCCACCAGTCAGAAGCTCTCGCTCTCTCGCGTCGCCAGCTAAACTAGCGGCGCTTCCAGTTCGGCCTCGACCAGTGCAGACAATACGTCACGTGACTTTTAATCTTGTACCTTGCAACTAAGTTTTCTGTAAACCAAGAGTGAATAAAGATCTCCATATTGTGTATTCACGGGTAACGACTGTGCTTTTACCCGGCTTCTCCTTCTCTTCTTGCAAGCTTGAGCATATCCTGGAGACCTTCTCCAAATATACATATAGATTGGACTCACATATTTAGCATCTACGTAACTACTAATTTTATCTTATATTATTTTATTTAGTTCGTTTGATTTTCCTATTTTAATGTATGCTCTGTCACTACCTTTATGTATGTAGTTATTAATATATTTTATGCTTTGTATTGATGCACAATATTTAACGTTTAAATGACATTTATACTCAAATTATAAATGATTAACAAACAATTATTGTATGGAACAACCATTGAANTCTACGTGCCAACTTCCTGATTCTTAATATTCAGAATTATGAGAACTTAGAAAAAATATAATATAGAGCAAGGAATTCAGCTTATAATTGAAGGTATTCAATACAGTAGCTTATTTAATTTTGTGCTCAAATAAGTTTTTGCTTGAACAAGAAGCAATATTTTTCATATAAAAACCTTCTTAAACAAACCATTCAATATATGTAGGAACCCGAGTGATTTTTAATTTTTGTATGTTTAATAAAGTTTTATTATCTGAGTATTGATAGTTTATGGAATCCACGTAGTTTATAAAACAGTTTGATTTACACTTCCTCGGATATCAATGAAAATATACTATGAATTATTGTTTTGTGTTCATTTTAGTTGTACTACTTAAAGACACAAAAAACGACGTAAACACTACAGGTTGTGTACAGGTACAAAAGTTTGGCTACCATCATACTACTTGTCACAAAAAAATGAAGGACTGTCATATCTCTTAACTGCTGAATTATTTCTATGGTTTGACCACGTACTACATAGTCTGTAATAATTTCATAAGCAAAAAATACATGACCTGACTACTAAATAGAGCTTTTGACCATCATGATGTTTGAAAGAAGTTAATAAAAACTTTTTTTGTCTTCACTCTAAAATGAAGCAGGAGGCCAAAATGCTGCTTAACCTGTACATAAATACGTAGGTTTATGTAAATTTGACCTTATCAAACAATATACTTAACGATAAATAGCTTGAGGTTATTATTTTGCATACATGTGGTTTTTATATTAGCTTAATAGAACTTAACAGGTTTTTTAAAGTATTTAAGGGCAGTCTAGAGATAGTTCAAGTTTCCTACCTTATCGATAAGGTTACTTTATTTGAATAGCTTTATGACATTATATATTTAGCAGCTAGCTATTTTATTCGTGAAAGAAGAGTAGAGAGAACTCTCTAATGAACACTTCAAAGATTAATCAAGTACAAAATTAGCCAAATTGATTGAGGATTCAAGGCAGTAAGTGAAAAATCAGATCTTAAATTGATAAGGTGTAATCTGATTTTTCACTTTTTTTTGCATATTTTAATAAATGTCACCAAAATCGAGCAATATTTATTGCTTGTAGATTCAGGAATGTACGTCTACTGTTTTTCTAACAATGTAAATATTCCAGAATAATTGATTGTTGTAAGCTAAGTTAAATATCTGTTGACTGATAGAGTAGGATACTCCTTATGCAAAGTACTATCTTATGCCTATAAATCTGTTAGGTGATGTTATTTGCGGCAGTAATTTACTCTACACAATTTTTGGAAAAAAAGAGGAGTAGAAGAACATTCTTTGATCCATAAGGAATCAATATAGCTGGATTCCGGCGCGATGTATTGAAATGTGAAGAAGAAAAGTGAAAAATCACATTACATCTTATCAGACTAACAACTGATTTTTCACTATTCTCCTTAAATTCTTAATAAATTTTGCCAAGTGTTGGCTTGATTTATTCTTTGATGTATCAGAATGTACGTGTCATCTTTTTTTTTTATAAAACAGCTAGCTGCTGAATAAATAATTTTATAAAGCTATGCAATTAAAGTAACCTTATCGACAAGGTAGGAAGCATTAACTATCTCAGGGCTTCCCTTATCGCACTTTGCTTATCTTTGCAATTTTTGTGCATTAGATAGTTTCTATTACATTTATCAAGACTTACACTATTTCATGAAAGTATTTATAATAGGTTGTTTATTTACAAGCAGACTTAGTTGCACTTGTATGTATACTCGTAGATAATGTAGTTTGTATGATGTAATAAAGCCGATAATACTAGAAACTGTAACTTGTGTGGACGGGTCGAATTAACATTTTTGTTCTTGTGTTCTTTTTAAACCTTATTTCTCTTGTGGTCTGAATATGCAAGGGTTACGAAATGAGTATAAATGTCTTAATTCTCTAAAATTTAAACAAAAATTTATAATTTTCTCGCTGATTATCGTGCTCCAGTTTCGAGAAATTTCTTAGTTTTACTAGCATCGTAGTGACAGGAAATTGAAACAATACTTAAATTTTAATAATAAAGAAATGATATTCAACAAAATAAGTGTAGCAAGAATATTCGACCAAGAGTTCGCTACGAGAAAACATAACTCTCAGAATAAAAGGTAAAAGGACTAAGCTCGAGACGACGACGAAGCGAGTAGTTTGAGCTGGCCTTGAAAAATAAAGCAAACGAAATTAACTATTTGTAGTCAATAAAATCGCCTCGACTTGAAGAGAACTTTCGCAAAACTTACTGACGACGATTTAGCGGCGATGAGGAGGCTGTCCTGATCATGACGTAATTCGTTGCAAGCTTAACAAGAAAAGTGGTTGGATCGACTTTAAAGATTGGGAGCGACTAGGCGGGAGGATTTTTTAACTTCAAAGGTCTGTGAGAAAAAAGAAAAAAAGCCGAGACGAACGTACGAGCTTGCCAGCAGTGAGACTCAGCGCTTGAAGCCGAATAGCCGGAGAGGGAGCACCAACACTTGCCGAAGTAAGTATATTGTAAATCATCCGAGTCAAATGCCAAGTATGCTTACCCCTACTACTCCATACTTTCATCTTCCCGCGCCTACGTTAAAGGGAGCGTTGCGTTAATTACGACAGCCTTTTTTCACAATATTCACTCTTAAGTGAAGAAGTCTTACTTGTAAAAAAAATCTTTTTTCAAGATGTAAGTAACATAAATAGATTAAGAACTTACTTTTAAAAGCTTAATAATGTCAGCTGAAGTGCCAAAAAATGATAAAAATATCAAAAATCAGTATTTTTTTTCTACAGCGAAAAATACGGCTCTTAAAAAAATGAGTTTTGTGTATGAAATATGCATGATATGAAAACGAAGAAAAGGAGCCCTGAAAAAACAAAATCGGGCTAGCAAATCGCTCGCAAATTGCAAAAAATCCTCCTTTTATCGTAAAAGTTGTTTATTTAATAACTCGCGTTTCAATAATGCTAGAGTGGTAAAATTTAAATTTGATGTCAGTATTATATTCAAAAAACTAGTGACATTTTTATATCAAAATGTAGTAACCTTCTTACAAATCGTCGACATTTGTAAAAAGTGACATTTTTTTAATATCACTGGAAGGGAATCAACATTTTTGAAAAAGGTTATAATTTCAGTTCCTATGTGTTAAGGAAGAGTTAAATTACCAATATCTAAATATTTATACTACCTGCCAAATTTACCTTTGTTTAATCAATCAATAAAAAACCGGTATTTTTGGCGCGACAGGCTGCTGCACGACGTTCCCTTAGGCAAGTCGATGGAGCTCTGATATAGAATTGATGGTCCACCGATGATTTTTTAATACTTTGGGTAATTTTGATCACTGTTTGCGTAAAAAATAACAAAAAAAAATCTTCAATCGGTTGAACAATGTTAAGGAAGTTCCGGAGTAATAATAAAATGCAGATAGCATAATTATATTTAGTTTTCTAGATAGTATAAAATACGTAGAACTTATATTTATTGTTGAAATATTTATTATAGGTCACTTTTAAAAGATTTTTTTTTGTATTACATGTTGATTTTCATTTTTATGNATTTTATTTAAATAAAATTTTTATTGACACAAACCGGTTACTCATCATGTCATGAAATACGTTTGTGAAAAAAAATTATAGTAAATAAAATAATGCTGATTTGAAAAGAGCTAATCTTGAAATGATGAAACACCTGTATGTTGTGAAAGTAAAGTCTTAAAAAATAATTCTTAATGATCAATCAATGTGCCTCTTAGAAAATACATCTAATATATCTATTCAAAACAATTCATCATCGAAACAAAATAAGGTTTTACTATTACAAATAATTGTATTGACTGAAAGGAAGAAAAAGTAAAAAAAAAAAAATTAGCAACGTCTCAAATTGTACGAAATAATTTTTGGTTGTGATTAAAGTTTTGTTGTTTTACGACAAAGCTTCTTTTTTTTACTACCGCATTGTATAGATTCAAAAAAAGTTTTTGCATGTAAAACTGGTTATTTTGTCAAAACGGAAGGATGCTTTGCTTTATAGAAATATTTCTTAAATGATAATTAAATTGCCCTCACGACAATACATACTTTGTCTATGTAAAGCATTACATTATTGATACAAAATAAATATTCTGTTCATCAGAAATAATTTTCATTACTTTATGTAACACATCGCAAAAACAAAACTGCAGTATTTTATATTGTACGAAACACTTTTTTATTTTGAACAAAATTTTTTTGCTCTACGACAAGGTTTACTTTATGTATAACCACACTATAGATTCAAAGAAAATTATTTTTACATGCAAAAGTAGTTTTTTGGATCGAACGAATGAATACTTCGGTTCAAAGAAATATTTCTTAACTTCGCACTAATGTACTCTTCAGGGAATATATATTTCACCACTGTAAAACAATTTACCATCAATACGAAGAAAGTGTTTGTTCATTTTAAATAATTGTTTGTGATTCTAGCAAAAAATCGTAGGAAGATAGCAGCTACGTCTTACACTGTACAAAATTTTTTTCAAGTATAAATAAAATTTAATTGTTGTATGAAAAGATTTTTTTTTGTATTACATGTTGATTTTCATTTTTATGCTAAGCCTATTGGCTCTCATAGGACGCAACTTCAATTTTAACATTTACATGGACAAAAATTTTTAGAAAATGCAAAGATATTTTTAAAAACCTACCTATAAATTAATTATTGTTTAGTAATCTAGTAAGTAACATTTCTAAGTGTAATATAGTGTATTTTAAACAATGCTAACGTCAAACGTAAGTTAAATATTAAATTTGTTAAGTGCAAGAAGGAGTGCGCGGTAAAAGGAGCCAAGCTGCGCGGGTAGGAGAAGCTTCTCCTTCCTTACTCCTTTGAACGAATCTCCTGAACTACTACAAAAATAAAATAGAGTGCTTATTACTGTGTAAATAAGGAAACATGATAAATCTTTCTTGGAGAAGACTGGACTTATGCAGCTCTACAAAGAAACAGCAAGGTTTTTATTATACCATAACTAAGAATAAGGTTTGTTTAAATTTAGATACGTATTTGTATTTCGTCATGCAAATACGTGTACAAAATTATATTTTCATAGCTCAACAATAACGTTAACATACTTTTACGAACAATTAATCTAAAATATGTTTGCTCTCATTAATTTAAAACTATTTTCTTAAGCAATTAATATAATATAAATACTTGACGTACATAACTATTTATAATTCGTACGTATAAACTCCATCTATTGGCTTCCTAGATGGTGTAGAAAAACAGATGTAAATAACTATGTGTATTCATATGTACAGAATTTTGGGTGATCAGTGAGAGGTCTCGAAAAAACGCGTAGGGGCGTGGGGAGGAGGAGCTTGGTTCTTGAAAAAAATGTTATGAGTCAAAATAACAAAAAATGACTAAATTTCACCTTATTTTGTGGGGGGTCAGTGGGGGCAGTAAGATGAGAGTTGCGTAATATGCCCTTTACAAACAACTTTGTAATATAGGATGATTTCACAAATATATAAAACCTAAATATGAAGTTCCAAAGAACGTTGTAATCGCTAACAACTAAAACTATTCAACCGATTTTGCATACTAATTTTGAATACTTTCTTGATGGTTTATGCTTTTTTTTTTTTTTTTTTTTTAAATTCATAATAATAGCAATACATAAGCTAAAAACTTGCAAAAAACCCTAAGCTCACGCTTTACTTTCATAGGATCCACTGGATGGCGTCGAAGTATAATAGAAGCCACTTAAAATCGAAGTCAGTGAGTCTGGTGATAATATCCCCGAGCTCAATGTCGATTATTGACAATACGTCATAACAGAGCTGTTCGTCGTACTTTCTCTGAAAGAGACTTGCGAGGTTGGTTTGGCTATGTCCAGTGCTCTTTGCAGAAAAAAAATTTATTGAACATTGGTCCACAGCTTATTTTTAATCTTAACGAGACAGATGTTGTGCTTGTGCCTAAAGATAACTCAGTAATAACAAAAAAAGTGCTTCATCAGTCTACCAAGTTGTGCGTGGCAACGAAAGTCATCAATTACGGTGCTTTTTACGGCGTGTACAGCAGAAGATTTTTTTCTTCTAACAGTATTGTTTGCAAGAAAAATCATAGCAAAAAAAGTTTTAGATACTATGCCTAAGAACTGGGACATCGGTCATACTGAAAACGGCTGGATAACAGCTGAAAGTTTTCTTAATTGCATAAAAAATGTTTTTTTAAGTGGTTAAAATAGAAAAATATCATATTTCCAGTAATACTTAACGTTGATAGGCACGTATCTTATTTAACTTTACCTTTGTGCCAGTTTGAAAGAAAAACTGCATTGAACTGATTAATTTACATCCTAATGCCTCTAACATTTACCAGCCCTTAGATTTTGCAGTATTCCATCCGTTTAAAGAAGCCTATAAAAAATGAGTGTAAGAGTACAAGATTAGAATTAGCAACATAGCGGTCGCGCTATCTATTGGTGAGTTTGCAAGCAGCGAGAGATGGCTTTTTTGCAAGCTCAAAACTCAATCAGTGCTGAATGCTCCCAAGTGTAATTAATATATTCTTTATAAATATTAACTAATTGTTGTGGCAGTGTGTGTTATAGGTAGATTAATTAGAAGTGCATCTGTGATTAGCGCTGTGACATTGTTGACAAAGTAAGTGGCTTGCCATTTTTTATTTATCTTAAATTTTGTAACGTTAACATTTGTGCAGTATACACGGAAGTACAATTAAGGTTAAGAGAGCTCGTACACTTACTGAACTAGTACAGTTCAACGCAATGAGGCTTTCACAGTCCGATGTTTGTGTTGATACAGTTTGACGCACCGCTAAACTGTAAGAGCTCGAAGAGAGGGGGCGAGCGAGCCCAAGGCTTTGGACTCGCTCATGACAATCCCGAAGGCTCACGGCCTGACGATAAATATAGATATATACATAGAGAGAAAAAGAGTCTGAGATGTGCAGACATATACATTACGTAACTGTATGTATAATACCTATATATATACTAGTGGGTCTCACGCCCCCCTGCGCGCACTGCGCGCCAATCCCCCAACTTCCGAATATTGTGCATTAATACAAAGCAGTATCAATACAAAGTACAATGAGTAGTTACGTAGATGCTAGATATGTAAGTCCAATGAAAGCAAGAATATCCAATTTGTGGTAGAAGTCATACAGTTGTAAATCTAGCTGTTCATCTTGAAAATAAACAAAAACTCATATTTGAAGAAAATAATATCAAAAATGTAATAAAAAATAATCAAACACCCCTTACAGCTTGGTTTCAATTAAATAAAGTAGATGATTTTGTAAAATCGCTAAAATATGTTAACATTCCAGAACATTACATTTTTGACAATAAACTTAAAATTTGGAAAAAAAAGGAAAGTTACACTAAAAAATATTGCTATAGGTAGATTAAACATAGTATCTCCAAAAGATCATGAACGCTTTTTTTTAAAACTTATTTTAAATAAATTACATGGAGCTACATCATTTGAAGACGTTAAAAAACATAATGGAATAACATATAAAAATTTCAGGGATACTGCAAGTGCAATGGGTTTAATAGAACATGATTCTGAAATCGACAATATTTTTAAAGAAGCCATAACAATTACATTTCCATACCAGTTAAGACAATTTTTTGCTTGGTTTTTGATTTCANACTGCAATTGCAATGGGTTTAATAGAACATGATTCTGAAATCGACAATATTTTTAAAGAAGCCATAACAATTACATTTCCATACCAGTTAAGACAATATTTTGCTTGGTTTTTGATTTCAGAAAACATTCAAGGAGATAAAATATGGAATTAATGTAAAAAATATTTTACGGAAGACTTTGATAATGATAATAATAGTTGTGCTCTTCTACATATTAATCAAATTTTGGTATCGGAAGGTAAATCATGTGAGTCTTTTAGTTTAACGACACCAACCATTAGCAAATATATAAATAATTGCAATATTGAGGAAATATCTTTCAGTAAAAAAAATGTTCGATACAATGTACACAAATTTAAATGAAGATCAAAGAAAAATTTTTAAAACTATTTGTGAACAAGATGAAAAAGTATATTTTATAGATGGTCCTGGTGGATCCGGAAAAATCTACTTATATAAGACACTCATTTATTACTTTATTTCTAGAGGTACAAATATTTTGTCAATGGCTTGGACCGGAATTGCATCTGTATTACTACCAAAAGGTATAACCAGTCATAAAACTTTTCGTTTACCTCTAGACTTAGATAATATTGAAAGTGTATTTTTAGAATTTGAAACTGAAAAAAAAAAAAATTAAGGGAAGTTGATTTAATTATATGGGACGAGGCTTCTATGATTCCGAAAAAAGCTCTAGAAATCGTTGATAGTACGTTGAAAGACTTGTGTAATACAAAACTTTGCTTTGGTAATAAATTAACAGTATTAGGAGGAGCTTTTCGACAAATCCTTCCAGTTATAAAATACGGTAATAGAACGACGATTATAGAAGAAACTATTGAATCATCATTCCTATGGAAGTATTTCAAAATTCTAAGATTACAAAATAATATTCGTTCTAGTGATAAAGAATTTTCAAAATTATTGTTAAGAATTGGAGAAGGGGACATAGAAACATTTAACATTCCTTAATCCTCGATAACATATGATGTCTGCACTAAAATATTTAATAATTACAACATTTGTTTTGGTAATAACGGAATACTAACTTCACATAATGAATGTACTTTTTTTTTAAACAATAAAATTTCAAGTAAATTAAATGGAGAGACAAAAACTTTTTACAGCATCGATACTGCAACCTATAAAGGTATTGATAAATCAGATAACAATATTTAAAAAATTTTCCTGTAAAAATGTTAAGCAATATTCATAAAGGCTTGCCACCTCATGAACTTAAATTAAAAATAGGTACAATGGTAATGTTAATTCGAAATTTGAGTATATCAGACGGATTATGTAACGGTACACGATTGCGAATTACTAAATTGTTGAAGTATAACATAGAAGGAAAAATAGTTACGGGAGAAAAAATTGGTAATAAAGTTTTTATTCCTAAAATTACATTAAATACTGGAATAACTTTATTATTACCCTTTATTTTATATAGAAAACAATTCCCATTAGTTGTAGCATTTGCTATGACAATAATAAACAAGTCTCAAGGTCGAAGTTTTGATGATGTGAGATTATTTTTGAAAAAACCTTTATTTTCTCATGGTCAATT
>NW_019379968.1:1898026-1924175 GCF_000648655.2 Copidosoma floridanum
TGGGGAGGCGGTGGGGGCCATGAAAAAATTCGTGGGGGTCAGTGGGAGGGCCATAGGGGGTAGGTGGGGTAATGTGGGATGTTTTGAGAAAAAATACTATACAATATTTCCATGTGATTTGGTAGGAATGTGGTAATAGACTTTAACACATTGACAGGGCTGGAAAAATGCAACGTTACAAAATGCTAACAAAAAAAGTCAGCCCACCAAAATTTTTATGCTCACAAAGAAACCAAGGGATCCAGTAAATCGAAATACAATTGATTGTATTTAAGTTCAGCTGATTATAGTATTGTGCAGTAATCTGTAACTATTTGATTAAATAGTAAAACATACATTGTTATTATTCCATGAAGCCATACGTGGTTAAATCCCCTGGCTTGAATAAAGACTTATACCATACTTCTAAACTATTCATATAATATTTTGTGGGAGGTCGGTGGGGGGCCATGAAAAATGTGTGGGGGCTGTGGGGGGTTCTAAGAAAAGCTACAATATGTCAAAATAAGCAAGAAAATAACGGATTTTTACCTTATTTTGTGGGGGGCGGTGGGGGGTTTGTGTGGAATGCCCCACTGAGTTAACTATATAATTTAGGAAGATATACGTATATGATAGTTACGTATACAGCGACGTGCATGGCTAAAGATTCTAATTCTTTTGAATGTTAAGATTATGGAAAACAATTGTGTTAAATATATAACACATAAATTTTTATGGAAAAATAACCTTAGTAATTTTTTATACAGAGTTATTATTTCTGTAAATTAAAAGAAGCAAAGTTAATAGTTTATGCACATATAACTTATACACTAACACGTACAAAATACTGAATGAAAAACATTTACAAGCTATACAGCGTATAAATAATTAAAACGGCAGCAGCTGATGCGAGTCCATGCTTTGCACGTCGTAAAAAAAAGTAGAAATGCAAACATATGCATGTATAATTATGCATCATCAGTATAGCGCTGCACACCTTCCCTCTCTCTCACTCTGACTATTTATGTATACATATACATCTATATTTATCGTCAGGCCGTGAGCCTCCGGGATTGTCAGGAGAGAGTCCAAAGCCCTGGGCTCGCTCGCCCCCTCTCTTCGAGCTCTTATAGCTTAGCGGTGCGTCAAACTGATTCAACACAAGCCTCGGACTGTAGCAGACTTACAGTTGGTACTGAGGAAGCTTGACGTTCTGTTGGACTCTGACTACACAACTTTTGCACTCTCTCAACCCAAATTGTACCTCCCTGTACACTCAATAGGGACTGTGTAGTTAATTTTTAAAGATATGTATCATATTTTTTATTGAACTAAAATGTATTTAACAGTCTAAGAAATATGCAAGTCTCGCAATATTAAAAATGACCCTTTAAAAATTGTTGGAGGAATCAATGAGAGTGGTCAATTTTACATGACATGTACTTGCAAGGCTAAGTTAAGTAAAAAATTCAAGCATATTTTGGCAGCTTTGTTTTTTTGCAACAGGTAAGTAAATTATATTGAATTACATAATATGCATGAAAAATTTTGTAATGAGAGCATTTCTTTTTTTTTAATGTAAAAATTTAAAAATACAGTATTCTAATATATTAGTTTTTTTAAATATTTTTCCTTGTTAAAGTTCTAATTTTCAAGATTCATTCTGTATATTTAAAAAACTTAATTTCTTAGAGAAAAATAAAAANCTTATTTTCAAGATGCATTCTATATTTTTAAGAAATCTAATTTTTTAGAGAAAAATAAAAAATTATAAGGAATAAACTTTAAAAAAAAAATAATAAAATTGTTAGCTATCAAAAATTTCTTGCCATACAATGTTTTCAATGTTTGCTTGGTTCTCCGAATCATTTTGTATAAATATATTCTCAGGACTTTTACATCTTGATACTTGTACGTATAGTTGACCATGAGAAAACAAAGGTCTGTTGCAACGAACTCCTAATTTATCAAAACTTTGACCTTGCGATTTATTAATTGTCATGGAAAAAGCTAGAACTATTGAAAAATGTTTTCTGTATATAATAAACGGTAAAAATGAATTATTACCGGTATTAACCGTGATTCTTGGAATGACAACTTTATTACCAGATTTTTCACCAGTAATTTTTTTCGTTCTGAATTATATTAAAATAATTTTCTTATACGTTGTCTAGTGCCATTGCACAATCTATCAAATATACTAAAGTTTCTTATCAGCATAACAATAGCATCTACTTTAAAATTTACACGTGGCTGTAATCCTTAATGTATATTATTTAGAGTTACTATAGAAAAATTTTCATTTGTGCGATCACTACCTTTATATTTTGCATAATCTTTGCTGTAAAAATTATGTTCTTTTCCTTTAATAAAACTCAAAATTTTATTATTTGAAATGTACGAAAGTTCGTTATGAGTTGTTAGAATTACTTTGTATAGGCAGCTATTTATACTATCTCTATAAATTTTTTTAGAAACATCATCAGTTTGACATCCCTGTATAATTTCGAAAGACTTTATTGTTCATTAACAATAATGCAAATTTAAAATCCGTACACGGTATATTACTTTTCAATTTCATAATTTTGCAGTGTTTCTATAGAAATGAATATCATACAGTTTCACTAATTACAGAACTTTCACACTCATGCTTCATCGCTTTGTCTAAAATCGCCTTCTAAAATAAATGATTTTCCACCAAATAGAATATTTTTATTACACCAATAGAATATTATTTTTGAGACTGAGAGAGCTAGAAATAAATTGAATATTGAAGTATAGTTGGCTCTTTTAGAAGTACTAGATTTCTCTCTCTCGAGCCGCCGAAAACGTTTTCTCTGTGCTGTTCCGGAAAATCGAGACTCAAAAACTCGCTCTCGCTGCGTGGCTGGCGAACTGCGAAGACGTAGAATCTTGATTAAAGAGTATTAAGCCTCCAGCGGACAAATCGACCGTTCCTATAATAAAGCCTAAATTGAATAATTGCTGATGGCCTGCTCTGTACTTGATCGTCATTATAATTCCGTTGATTGCGTCATTGAAAATTACACGTAAGTTCTGCGTTATTTTATAGAGGTTGCTCGAGGTTGATTCTCATTACTCACAACATCATTTTAATTCGAATAGTAAATATACCTCAATCTAGTCGATCGTTTCTAAATTGTTAAGCTGTTATTTCTGTTATTTTCAAATATATGAGTTTACATTATTGTTAATGGTGTATTAGTCATTTTTTTTTTTTGGATGTTAAGCTTCCACTGCCTTCGTAGTATTAATCGCAAAATGCTCTATGATTCTTCTAAGATTATCACAAGAATCGAGCCTAAGCGAACAATGTNCAAAAGCTTTTTGGTGTTTATGAAAGCTTCGTCCCGAATGATGACATTGACTTATTGTAATTTGTTTTTAATCAGCTTTGTATTGTAAGAAAGAAGTTGTAATATTATTGACATCTAATGGTAATCAAAATATTCCATGACTTGTCATATATTTAGAGAATAAAATTGAAGCAAGTGCTATTCAAGCTGTAGGTATAACATTTTTCTCTTTTAAAAAAAAAAAAAAAAATTGATGTTTTGTATAAAAAGGTTTTTCCAGAACCTTCAGGACCTCCAATAAGATATAAGTTTGTATGACTGTTAATATTTCTATTAAAAACTATTTTTTAATCATTATTTTGTTTAGTTAATAAATCTTTAAAATTTATTTCTGAATCAATAACAGTTTCATCGCCCTCAATATTTTCAGATTTTACTGTTTTATTAATTTCTGGTAATTTACTATTTTTACATGAATTTCCTTCAAATCTTAAGATTTTATTTAAATGTTATAAAGCATTATATTGTTTCTCGTTTTTTATATCTTTAATAAAACAATTTTAGAGTGATTTCCAAATACTTTTATCACAAGCGTCTTTAGATATTAAAAACCGTGCGAAAAGTTTTCTCAGTTGATATGGTAGAGTAACTTTATATGCTTCTTTAAATATTGTGTATATATTTTAGAGTCACGTTTAACTCAACCTCAGTAGATCTAAACGTACTGTCATGTATGTTATCAACCGTTTTTAAACTTTTAAAAGATTTAGCTCCACTCGCCCGATTTTAAATTAATTTAAAAAAAAACGCTCAGTCCTTAGGTGACACTATATTTAGTTGCCTTATTGTTAAATTATGTCTATTTCTTTCTTTTCTAACCTAAGTTTTTGATTTCAAATTGAAACAGTTATATTCAGGAATATTTACGTATCCAATTTTTTCGTGAAACTATCTATTTTATTTAATCAAAGCCAAGCCGTTAATGCTCTTTCAGAGTTCTCTATTGCTTTCAACATATTATTTTCTTGAAAAACTATTTTTTGTATATTTTCAATATGTACTGATAGATTAAATTCAGAATGACTACGTCCACACAGATGGAACTCTTGCAATCGTCATGCTGCTCTCATGGGGCTGAAATAGTGGCCATCTACATGCTCTGATATTTTCTTAAAAATTTCTACATCGTTTTTTTTAATGACTTGTATCTGTTTTTATTATTTTACGGTATGTACTATCTCCTTTTTTATAAACATAATTTAAAACATACTTTATACTTTAAATAGATAAACAATACTCAACATTAATGTGGCAATCATATTTCGTTAATAAAAATGGATTGTATGGTACTACCATTGAATTATCAACTAAAATTGTTTAATTAATTATTTTGATTCTATATATGTGATTATCACATTCATTGTCTTTTCTTTTGTAATTTGCATATCTATTTTTTGTAAAAACTGTATGGTCAGTGAAGTTTCGAAGTTTTCGAAAACTTTTTTGTACAAATTTGTTGATGACTGGTAAGATATAGACTATCCTTACTATAAGGTCCATGAAGAATGTATTTAATAACTAATTTTTGTATTTGTAAATCCGGAATGGAATTTCCGCTTAAATATATTTATCTATATCTGTATTAGTAAATAATTTCTTGTTTAGATGCAATGTTACAATAATATGAGAGTAAGGTAATCCTCTTTTTTTAATTTCAATGGTACAAACGTAATCAATAACTTTTCCGAAATGATTGTGTTTAGTTATATCGTCTAAAATTAATTTCAATTTTTTATGAAATAATCTAACAGTTATATTCGGTACATCATTCAAAGTGGTACCGTTAGGAAAGGTTTTCAAAATTTGCTTTATTTACTTTCATTTAGGGTTAAATGTTACGGTGATGAAAAAATCATGTCGTCTAAGCTTCTGCATCTTTGCTATTGCATCTTAATAGTGTTTCTGCATATACCTAATACTAGCGATGTATGTTGTTGGTAAAATAAAAATATTTTTAATTTTATTGTTTTAAAAATTCTTACTTATTAGAGGCACTACGCATTATGTGATCTATCAATCCTTAATAACATTCAATCCTTAGAATTTTTCGGTTATTGCCAAAAAATTCATTCTTTTGCTTTCTATCACAATATATGCATGCAAAAAAAATTGTTGGGTTTATCTTCCAGCATAGAGTATGGGACTAAGAATTTTACTATTTGGTCGATGAGAAGTTCAATACAAGTAATATTGAAACAACGTAAGATTTTCTGCTCTCGTTGAAAATTTTCGTTTATCGTATTTACTTCATCCTACATCTTCTACTGGAAATAATAAAGGAAATACCATTGGATCGATATGCTGTATTCGGCATAGAGCATCGTTCATGCAACCTCTAAAGGTGTTGATAATTCAGATGATAATATTCATGTAAATTTTCCCGTAGAAATGTTAAACAATATTAGTGAAGGCTTGCCACCTTCTGAACATAAACTTGAAATAGGTACAATAGTAGCGTTCATTTGAAATTTTTGTCTACCAGACGTCTTATGTAATGGTACACGATTGCGAATTACTAAATGGGTAAAGTATAACGCAGAAGGCAAAACAGTTACGAGAGAAAAGTTTGGTCATTGGAATTGGAATAAGTTTTTATTCCAAAATTTACAATAAATACCAAAAATAGTTCATCATTACCTTTTATTTTATACAGAAAACAATTCCCATTAGTTGTAGCATTTACTATGACTACACACAAGTCTCAAAATCAAAGTTTTGATAATGTGGGATTATTTTTGAAATAACCTTCTTTTTCTGATGGTCAATTGTACGTGGTTTTATCGAGATGCAAAAATAAAAATGAAATTTTTGTTAAAATCTATAGAAAAAACATTTANAGTTATTTGCAGTGATGTACCATCATACAAGCCATTTGATGTACTTCAGTTTCTTATTAACATTACCATACTTTCTATAGTTAGTTTATAAGGTGGTAAGCATTCCCGAATATCACGTAGAATTGCAACAGCAAAATTTATATAATTATTATCATCTGATTTATCACACCTTTATAAAAATGAAATTTTTTTGAAAATCTATAGAAAAAACATTTAAGATATTGAAAATACAGTTTGGGAAAAAATTTTTTGATTATAATTTATAATAATAACAACAGAATTTGAATACTCTTATGTGTATAGATGAAATTTATTTCTTAATAATATAACCCATGAATGTATACTGTGTTTATCGATTGTACCAATTTAAACATTAATTTGAAACAATAGGAATAGACCGAAGTTTTTGTGATTTAATAGGGCTTTATAAGTTGACTCATAAAATAAGTCATCTTAATGCGAAACATCTACAGTTTATTTTAATGATAAAATAAATTTAATTTAAATTTATGTATGTATTGGTTTTATTAACACATATACGTGATAATATAATACATACACATAAAAATTAACATTTCACACATAGTTTATCATAAATGCTAACAAAACAAAAACTAAGCGTACCGAGAGCTTTATACTTACAAATAAATTAAAATACAATTGATATGAATTATCTTACTTTTTTCATTTTTTTTGTCCAACAGTGATTTTGAAACATCGTTAGCGTATTTTTTTTCTTAGTCTTTTTAACTAAGTTTATTTATGTGTATTCTTTGTTTATCTTTAAATATGCTTCTTTCTATACTTTTTTAAATTTCTATATATAAACGTAACCTCATGTTAATGCATTAATTATTAATTTAAAATTTCTGTGTGTGTGTTATTTGTCTGTAACCTTAATTCTAAAACTGTTCTCTATAAAATATTATTTTGTCTCAGTCTTGAAATATTGTATTGTGTCTCTTTTGAAGTTTCTCTTACTGCTGTTCAATCTGATAACCTGTAATGTTTTATTTCTATTTCTCCTAACCTTTTTTAAATACTTTTCTCTTTATTGAATGATTTGTCTTTCTATGCCCCTATAGCTGCACTTCAGTTTCTGTGTCAGAGTGGAAATTGTTTTTTTTTGTTTTTTTTTCTTTCTTTTTTTTCAACATTATTTTCAAATAAGTGTTAGTGTTGGTGTAATAAAATTTTCCTTTCAGATAGTGTGATATGTATAATTATATACATACATACATTAGTTGTTTATTAACCTCGATTTGCTTTACTTGATAATTTGATTTTTTACTCGTAGTCTAGAGATTGACAACACTTCTGTTAAGGAAAGCACTAATACGGAGGAATTTTTTTTTTTTTTAATTTATTAGTGGCAGTACTGTCTGTTTAATTTTACATTTAATTATTACACTAATTGCAGGAGTAAACGAATTACAAAATTATCAGTATAGCGATAAATTTAATTTCAGAGTGGTGTTATCTCAGTGGTAAGCGTTCATGGCACTGATACAACGCTATTCTATAGGTCGGGTTTAATTCCTGGTGAATGCAGATTTTTCAAACTGTTTCTATCGGAAAAATTTCCTCTGAAACCCTGGCTATTTTCAGTTGGGTTTTTCCGTAGAATTTTTTATCGGAGTGATTACAGAATTTTTTTTTGTGCCCCACAAGTCTTCGGACCTGGGTAAACACGAAACAGTGTAAGGGCTATAGGAAGAGATTAGCGGATCAATGCCAAGCGCCAGACAGGGATCGCTAGCTTTACCTGCTAGAAATGGTACCTGAAACATGAGGCTTCTCCAGGAGTGCTCATTTTCATGGATCAAATGCTTCGGTAGAGAGCGCTGGCTTAACCAACTTAGAGTGGACGTCCTGAAATATGGAGTTTTCTCAGGGGAAAGACTATACAGTGACGAGTAGACCCGATGCATAATTGGTGCAGAGAGTGCCAGCATAACTGGTAAGGTGTTTCACTTGAGATATTCCTACAATGCCCATAGTATGATATGTATGATGTTAGTTATAAGATTGATCAATGGATGTGGCAATACACCCCTCATACGTAGGTGGTGAACGGTCGACCGTGGCAACTAGGCCCGTGAGCTGTCGCGGTAACCCGGTAAAAAAATATATTTTAATTTAGCAGGTTTTAATTATTTCTTGGTATGAATAACTACGTGTGTTGATGGTTAAATGCTTTATTTAGCCTTACAATTCGTTAGTTAATTTAGAGTTTGTAGCTTTTTAATTTTTGTTGTCTTAAAAAACTAATCAAACAGTACTAACAGTATATACTCTGACATATGAGAAAAAATTCCTCCGAATCAGCACCTTCTTCAACACGGATCTAAATTTTTTAACAAGCACTTTCTTTACTGCAATTTTGAGGTAGCGCTTTTATTAAAGCAATTTTTAGATAGCGTGAGAAAAATTTGAGCGATAGCAATAGTATTATACGTAATAGAATAATTTAATGGGCCTTTTTATTTAATTATATGTCTTGCTGTCCGCACTTAAAACAAGTTTAAAATAATGATTTTCATATGTATACTAAGCTGTTACCGAAAAAAGATCCAAAAGAGACATATTTTTACTAGTCTTGATGATAGGATCGTCTAGTTAGCAATGTAAAATAAGTTTATAAAAACTTTGTGTTTTCATGCATTTTTGAGCGTTAAGTCAGTTTAACACGTAAAGTGAAAGCATAGAAAGTTATTAGTGATTTTGTGTAAAGTTGTTTCTTAGGTAGCCTATTTTTTAAGTATAAGAAGATTGAAAAACGATAACATTGTTTGAATTTTTAAAATGGAACATTTCCTATAAATCTTGAAGCATGTAATGGTATCATGATGTGGTCAAATTTCACACCTGCGAAATATTTGACCGCATACTGATACCATTATCCCACTTCCAATAACTTACTTAATTTTCCATTTGAGAGTGTTGTTTGGCTTTTATGATTGTAACCATACGAAAGTTAATTTTTCTTACCATGGATACAAAATGCAACTGCCGCTTTGCGCCTCCGGGCCACTTTTTCCGCCCTTGTAATCACATTGGGCCTACAAATTGGGATACAAAGTGTGTCTAAAGGTGAAAAATTGTACTTTGAGTCCTTAGTTACAAAAACAATGTACTTGACTCGGGCACAAACATACAACCACAACGCTCTTCAGATGCTCATATTTATGGTCTGTGCCCTAGTGACGTAATGTTTACCATTTACATTTTCCACTTTTTTTTGTAACGAAATGGTTGTCTCGTGTATATAAAATATGATTTCAGTATATTTTAGGCACATTTAAGAGAAAGTATCTGAAGACACTATAACCATTTTATAAAAATTTAAAATATTTAAAAATACATTACCTTTCTGACTTATCGGATGTATAATGCTCTGCTTTCTCAACTAATTCTAGTAAAGTATTACCATGCATTTATTTTTTATCCAATAATTTCAGCGAAAAATATACTAGGAGCTAAGTACCTTTTTATGATGACACTACCACTAAGTAAAGTTCCTTGTATTTAAAATCTTGACGCCACTATGTACTGTTTGATCATCAACTTTAAATTTATGACATACGAAAAACTAAGGGTGCGTCTACCAGCAAAAATGAAGAATTTCAATAAGATGTATTAATGTTGTCAATGGTAATTAATTTTGCAATGTTAGAAAAATTTGACACAAAAAAATTTAATTTCTTGAAAAAAAAAAAAAAAAACAAAGCACTCAAGTAATTTTTTTTTTTAGTGATAAAATTTTATTTTCTTGCCATAGTCTCTGTATCTTCATGCCTTACCTAGTGTCGACAGGTGGGAAAGTACATTCTATGGGTGGAAAGTAGGGCCACAGGCACAAAGTACTGCTCGAAAAGAAAATTGACGCTCGCACCTTGGGCACAAACATACAAAAACACTGCCCAAGTGAAATTTTTTCTACTTTCCGCCCATGGTACGAATACTATTACTTAACCATTTTTTACTAATACACATAAGAAATATTTAAACATAAAATAGTTAATAAAATAAGTATCACAGATAAAAATTGGCTGTTAACTACAATTTTTTTCACTTTACTGTTAATGCTTCGTGCTGAAATCGCTTAATTTCGCCCAAAAACATCATGACGTTGACATTGCTCAGATGTTGGACTCGCTCTCAGCAACGACCTAAATTTGATCGAGAGAATCATAACTCGTATTGAATCATGTGATTATAGTTAATATCTAAAAATCAAAGCCTAATAATCCCAATGACATTACACAAAGTAAGATAAAATTTTGTCGTTATTTCCCTTACTTCGGCTTAGTTAAGCTTTTTTCCCGACACCTCACCACCCCCACAGCATCCTACTGACCCTCCTACGTATCTCCGCCTCTACCGCAGAAGTTTTCTTGGCCCCCACTGCCCCCCCTTCACATCCTCCAACACCATTTTTGTAAAATTTAACTGAAACCTTACTAACCATTATGAACCCTGGCACTTTCCTACACACCCATTGTACTTTACTGATAAATTAAATTTTTAAATAAAATAATATTTGTGTGTATATATATAAATTTGGTCGAAAGATGCTGACTTTTTTTTTTTTACTTGTAAAATTTTTCATCCATTCACCCCACATCTCTCTACCGACCTAACATTTATACTCCAATATAAACTTCATAATACTCATTTTCATTTTTTTTACACCGCCCGGGAGGCTAATAGATAAACTTTCAATATACATTTAATAACTAGTAAATTTATTTTTATAACCTAAAGTAAGATTATAAATAAATTTATATCAATAAATGTAGATTCTCTGCATTTATGTATAACCTTTTCAACGTATATATATATATATGCACGTGTATATATATGTATGTGGGTATATATATATATATATATATATATATATATATATAATACCTTTTCGACACGATCCCTCGGTTGGCCAGCAGAGACACTACTACATAGCTGTCGCTCAGCCAGATTGTGTAAAGCCATCGGCCTACTTGTTTTTCTTACACGTGGTCTCAATATATATTTCGCAAATGCTACCAGCACTTGAGTTACCTGTAGGTCACGGCATGGTCTAGCAGCGCTAAAGTCAACCTGTACTAACTGTCGGTAGGTTCCGTATCTCACCTGTAAAAAGCCGCGATCAGACGTATGCAGAAGAGAGCTGTGGATTGCAGTATGCATCAAAAAAAGTTTCCCCCACCCTTATCTTGACTATCTTGGGCTATACAAGAAGATTGCCGTAATGCACAACGCATAGCGCTGCAATAATGTTTGCGGAATATATCAAAGACTGAGTAGTACATCCTCTAAAACGTCTATTGCTCAAGCATATACTTTTAGAGAGAGTTAAGAATTATATAAATTTAGAGAGTGACGAGGCAACCCGAGTTTTAGAAGTACAGTTGGTCGAGGGGCAAAAGCGCTAAGGCGTAAGTGTGCTCTGGTTGGTTCCGCTTAATTGAGTACTCACGATTAGGAACCGAACTACTGTGTCCGTGTGTCAGAATGTACGTTACTGTGTCTATATATATACACCTGTATTATACAGTTAAATGTGTGGGGAAACCCCTCTTCTGCCCCCCACAAATTAAGGTAAAATTTGTCTCATTCCTATGTTATTTTTACCCAATAAATATATCCAATATATATAGTAACCACTAAATATTGGTACAAGCCTCCCCTCTGACATCCACCGCCCCCTCCATTCTTCTCCTTCCCCGCTCATTTTTTTCCATACCGTCCAGGGGGTAAATTTATTATCTTTATACATACTTATAATACATACATATAAGAGTACATGATGATTAATGCATAAAAAGACTTATGAAACAATGTTGAAGATTTTTATTAGTAAGATTGAAGTTCTTAATGCGTCAAATTTTTTTGTTAATAACATTATATGCACTTAAATCCTTCACAGTTGTAAATAAGTAAAAACTGTAAAAATTTCGCCCCATACATATGACTTATTTTTGCGAACCATATTATAAAGCCATGTAAACCACCAATAACGATTTATTTTTTAACTATCCTTGATGTAATTATTAAAATAATTTTATTAATAAGTACAGGTTTTAAAGAGTAATTTTTTGTTTGATACAAAATTATAGTTTAATCAAAAATTTCTGTCCAAACAATATTTTTTATAATCGAATTGTTTTCTCTTTCTATTTAAATAAATATACCATTTTAATTTTTGTATCTTGATGATGCTACATGAAGTTGACCATGAGAGAACAAAGGTTTCTTCAAGTACTGACGAACATTATCAAAACTTTGACCTGGAGATTTATTTTAGTCATAGAAAAAGTTAAAACGATAGGAAATTGTGTGCGGTATAAAATAAACGGCAGTTTAATAAACACGATTTCTAGTACTTACAGTTATTCTTGGAATAAGGACTTTCTCTCTAATTTGTTTTCTAGTTATTATTTCACTTTCTGCATTGTGCTTATATAATTTAGTTATTTGCAGTGATGTACCATCATACAAGCCATTTGATGTACTTCAGTTTCTTATTAACATTACCATACTTTCTATAGTTAGTTTATAAGGTGGTAAGCATTCCCGAATATCACGTAGAATTGCAACAGCAAAATTTATATAATTATTATCATCTGATTTATCACACCTTTATAAGTTGCTTGATCTATGCTACAATACAATTTGGAGTCTTCTTCTCATGTTTTGAAAATTCAATTGTTTAAAAAAAAGTATATTTATTGAGTCAAGTTAAAATCACATTATTTATTGAATAATTACTTAACAGAAAATATTTTTTCTACATTTTTATTTATTCTTTATTTAGGAAATATTTTTAAACAGAAATCATTGGTAATCCATGTTTTTCGAATATAAAACGTTTCCATTTCTCTTTTTTAATTTTTAACTCATTGTAAAAAGTATTTATTACATTTTACTTATTTCTAATGTAATTCGCTTTATTTAATAAAATAAAGTTTTTTTCAAATTTACAATCTTTTGCCTACTACTTCAAGGTCTATGGTTATGTGAATGATGAAAATTCATTGACAGGGGATTGGCGCTCGAATCAGTAGCACTAGTAAATATAAACATAAACAAGAACATAATTGAGGAATATACGTACATATATACATAAAGTTTTTTTGTATATTATAGTGCTTTACGTCCGGCTCATTTGTAAAGGCACTACTTAGGGCACTTAGCACTTGGAATTAAGAAGAAATTAGGATGAGATTGGAAAGGGGGAGGGCCCTAACGACTGATCTGCATTTACCCATGATAATTGTCATGTGGATCAGGAAAACCCCGGGAAATATCGCATAGGAGAAACCTGATCCGGAACAGCCCGGTGTGTCTGCCTCATTTCTGACCGAGTGTCTAACCTGAAGACTTATACAAGGGGGCAGAAATTTGGCCCACCTCCTGCTTACGATATCGGAGAGACAGAGAAACAGTCAATCAGTCCACGAAGCGAACAGCAATGGCGAAACGGTGAGACTTGAACGGTTACCCATCCAAGTACTAACCACGCGATATGCTGCTTAATCTCGGTGATCGACGGGACTGCGACTCTATCACTGAGCCATCATTCCGGTTAAATACATATATATAGCTATGTATACCTTGTTCTATATAGTTGTTGTACATACACTCACCGAGCTTCACAGATTTTTTTTAAAGTTTCATCGGAAAAAACATGGAACAACAAATAATCGTAGTGGTTGGCGTGCGAATCGCGAAGTGGGCGGAGCCCTACTAGTTATTACAAGGTGCGCAGGGAGAAAATACGCAGCGAACAGGACGTACTCTCCCGTCCTGCCTTATAAAATTTGGACCGGACTTATCAGGCTCGGGAACACTCGACGGCACTTCTTACTATACACGCAGGTCAGACGACCTGTGATTCATACCTTTGTCGGTATAGTCAATATTGTGCGTCTCGTGATCTACTGGTTTTTCTCTCAAGGCTACGCATATTTTTGACGCGAGGTGCAGCTAAGTATTAAACAACATGCATTTGGTCCAGGACATGGGATTTTTGGGTTGAACGACACACACAAACGACCGTTAATAACTCTTGAGCTTCGATTAATTTTTTTTTTTTTTTTTTTTCTACCGACTTACCACGACAGCCTACTGGCCTAGTCGCTGGGGCCACCCACTCACCACCTACGTGTGGGGGTGTATTGCCACACCCATTTCTAACCTTTTGTACCGATATCATACCTGAATCCATGGGCACAGTGTGAGTATCTCCGGTGGTACACCTTGCTAGTTAAGCTGACACTGCATCAATGGTGCATCAGGTCCACTCGCCACTGCGTAGCCTTTCCCCGGAGAGGACTCCATATTCCAGGACGCCCACTTCTTACCGGTTAAGCCAGCGCCCTCTTCCAAAGCATTGGATCCAGGCTCAGCGTTGGCCGCGATGGTCAAAAGTTTGCTGCCAACCGCAACCTTCAGTCCCTTCAGAGCGCTTCTTTATCAGCACCACCGACGGCCAAGCTGTGAACTATTGCTGTGAACTGTATATAGATATATACAAATGTGTACATCAGCGATAGTTCACAGCTTGACCGGTGGTGGTGTTGATAAAGAAGCGCTCTGAAGGTTGCGGTTGGCAGCAAACTTTTGACCATCGCGGCCAACGCTGTCCAGGCTAATTAGCATTCCTGGAGAAGCCCCATGATTCAGGGACCACTCTTCGCCGGTAAGGCCAGCGATCCCTGCCCGACACCTGGCATCGGGTCCGCTAATCCCTACCTATAGCCCTAACACTGTTTCGCATTCACCCAGGCCCGAAAACCTGTGGGGCAAGAAAAAAACCCTGCAATTACTCTGAAGGAAAATTCCACGGAAAAACCCACCCCGAAACTTAGGAACTCTTTTCGATGAAAACAGTTTTTGAAAAAATCTGCATTCACAAGGAATCGAACCCACTACCCCTAGAACCGCGTTGTATCAGTAACATGCACGCTTACCACTGAGCCAACGCCGCTCCGGCTTTGATTAATAAAAACACATGTATTTAACCAAAAGAGAATACAAATTGTGTACGGGGGTGTGTGCCGGTAACGGAACGAGCAAGAGCATGGAGACATCTCCTGACGCCCAGACCGCTGTCTCTCGCACGGCTCTACGTTCTACGCAACGGGTAGACCTCGCGAACTAGGACGGAAATTTGGTTTAAGGACGGAACCACAAACTTAATTGTTTTGACGATAATAAAGCGTAGATTCGAGCCCGAAGATGACAGATCAGCGAAGGAACTGGACTTTGCTTACAGGTACTGGCGATCTGTAATCCTATAGGTCGCATTATCATATGTGTGGAACCGGGGTCGTTAACGCTCGGAATTTAAAGCCTTGAACTTCGAGTAAAACCCACTGGCGGCCATCCTCCTTATTGGCTAGATGACCTAATTCGTCGCAGACGTATTATCGTCCGTTGAAAGGTTGTCGGGAATTACCTTTTTTTTCAGGTTTTCCTGATTTGCTCCTTTACATTCAGAACGTCATGAGTCTAATAATAAAGAGGAGTGGTGTTTGCCCCCCCCCCTTTTATTTAAAATAGGGTAGGTAATTGTTGTTCCCTTGTAGTTGAGCACTCTGCCTGCGAATTGAGGTTTTGTTTAATGAGGAGCCAAACTTAATTAGAGTCATCTCTACGTAGATCATATCGATTAGTAATTTGCACACATCCTTTGACACGCGTGCTTTTTTCCTTTCCCTTTTGAGTAGTTCTTCCTTAATATTCACCTCTGTATCGTTTATGAACGCGAGACCAGCAAGTCGTGATTGGTTGGCTTCCGTCTCCAGTTTTGTTTTGGGAGTTTTGGATAACTTTTCAAGGAATTTCTCTTGGGTCTTGATGCGTAAAAATTAACTTTAATTATAAATATTACTTACTTTTATTATTGTCTAAAAATAAGGGTACAGAAGTCGCTCTCGAGGCAAGATCCGGGTGGCCGGATATAATTTACGTTAAAATGAACCAGATTCTCCAGGTCACGTATAGGCACCAACCGGGTTCTCCAGATCGTGAGCTTTAGTCTGGCTACTGCTCTAGGGATACTACCAAACTAGCCTGACCATGTATACACCGACCGGGTCCTCCAGGTTGAGGGTATAGTCTGGCTACTGCTCTAGGTGTACACCCAAGCTGATCTGATCATCGAACAAGTTTTTTGTGACTGCCTGCTCGCAAAAGAGGCCATGGGCTTTTATAGCCGAAACTCTTGCCTCCTTATCGCCACTATGGCCAAAGACGACGAGACGTACATAGGTTCTTAGAATTAGTCTGCATCATCTCGTGGCAGGGAGGGAGAAAGATTTTCTACATGCTTCCCGTCTTCCTTAACATGTGTTGTTTTGGTTTTGGGATAATGCTTACTCGCTTAAGAATATCGTACGGCAACGATACTGGTCCTAGTGTTCGCTTGCCGAAAATAGGTCGCATTATAGTTCACGTGATTTTTCGGCCTGGTGGCCTTTGATATTGTAAGTGTTCAGAAAAGAGAATGATAGAAGTGTAGCATACCGCTGTTAAATTTTGTTGCATGAACGTTGGCTAACGTGTAAACCAAACATCCTGGCTTGAGCGTCAGCTTATTTAACTACATCATCTTGTTTCCAAATAGTTAAGGCTGAGAAAGGAAAGAATAGAAATTAGTTATTGAATTTCACGGAACGATATGGATAAATCTGTTAACGCATAAGGAGGGAAGGAGATGTAAACTAGCTCTTGGGTGTTAATCTTACTCGGTCCCTCCTTATACGTTATACATTAGCTCCGGTACTTGGCATATGTGTGAGTATGTAGTGTTTAGGTTGATACGAAAACGCAGGCTTGCAAGGAGAAAAAGAAAAGAAAAAAAGGTACATTAAGCTCAGTTTCGATGTCACAATAGGTCAAACTGTTTTTGTTCTGGCTATGGGAGTTCAATTCTTTTTACAATGTGCTGTGTCCACATCTACTATTCATACGTTGGTACGCACCGCCTGCTGGCTCACCTAGCCTAATCTACATGCTGTTGCTTCAGAACAAGTCCGAGTAACATGAGCTGTGCGTCGCACTCTATTGGTTTCAATCAAATAGATGTTGAAAATTAGTTGTACTATGTAAATCTTTTTTTTCTATTGTGAATTTTATAATAAACCTACTTAACGGTACAAGTAGTTATTATTAGTTCGAACCTACATACATAATACAATCGATTTTATTTATGCCAAATAATCTTGCACTGGCTCGCCCCAGTATCAGGTCTGTAATTAAGCTTCCAGTGCTAGCCAGTATTGCAACTCATCGTTGGCTGCGAACCAAGACTTACCATCCCTTACGAAGTCTTGGAAACATAACCATTTGTCCTTTTGATTTCGAAACCACGTGAAATAGCATATATATAAAAGTTGTATGATTTTTAGTTTATTTTAATTTTTTTTTTTTTTTTCAACAGCCATTTCTGAGAACTACGCCCAATAGGCTCTGCATTGCTGTTACTCTGCATGTATATGCCATCGTCATTAGTACACTAAAAAACCGCTTCAGATTATATGTGATAAATCACTTACAAGACAATGGGCAATTAAATTTTTAAAGGTGCGAGCCGAGTGAGTAAAACTTAGGTCTCAAACTCAGAAGCCTGTGTTAACAAGTTCCCGAGATGTAAGAACCGCAACCTAAATCACTCTGGTACCGTGGCCAAAAGAAAAAAAAAATTGTGTAGTGTCAGGCTGTCAATTTCCTCTCTTTTCCCACACCCCTTCCACTCCTTCCCACTTTCACATACGGTAAATATCCTAAGTATCACCCACTAAGCTTAAATTTCAATTCTTCAATAAATTACCCGGGGACCATACGTCATAATAAAGAATAAAGCACATTTTTTGTCGTAAAAACTATTATTATTTATGGCAAATACATTAGAATTTCGTTGTTTTAATGTTTTCAAAGTTAGTAAAAAATGAAAATTTATAAGGTCTGTGTTATTTCAATTGTAAGTTGGTCATTAAAAATTAGTTACATCTCATGATTTAATTACGGTTCATGGGAAAAAGTAAGTATTTTGTTTTAGATCTTGGTCGTGTACATGAGATCTAAAAAAAATGTCGCTTACGATAAATAATATTTACAATTTGAAATTTAAATGCAAGAAAATTGAAGATAAAAAAATTTAAGAATAACTTCCTTCTTTGGACACCTTTAGGTTTCTTTCTTTTTTTTTCCATTCAATTTTTTAATTCCCACGTTTTTTTCAGTTTTTATTACTTTTTCAACTTTTACCAACTACTTACATTTACAGTCACGAGCAGCTTGACTTTTATCCCACTTTTCTTCTCCTTCTTTTGAGTTAACAGGATAAAACGAAGTAGATTTGAATATATTAGGTACTGAACTTCGTATATCATCTGTATAAAAATTAATTTGTTACATTTTTTATTTGAATATATGTAATCGTAAAAAATATTTTCCTACCACAGATGTTCAAAAGTCTTGTTTGGTCCATTAGTAGATTTTGATTTATTGCCCGTACAGTAGATTAAGAATCATTAACTTCTTTATATAATGTGTCAATACTGGTTTTTTTTTATTTTAATTTTGGTTTGATATAGGAAAATTTGTGATTAACCTTACGTGTGAGAGAATGAGTTGACCGGTAATTGGTACAGTGAGGTAAGGATTCTGCAAATAACTTCCATCACCTTTGTTTTTTTTAGTTGGAAATTTTTTTGGTACCTCACAACATTTGCAACTGATAATTTAGATATTTTTCTATTGCTGTATGCACGTTTTAATTTAGTTTAACTACATTTTTTCACATAAAATACCTTCAGAAGCGTACGAGCTACTGTCTTTTAAACGATTTATGCAAGGTGAGCTCAATTTTTAAAGCAGTGCGTTAATTTAAATACGACATTGTTAACAACATTTCATTCCAAATACAATAAGATAAAGAAATAATAGTAAATTGACCGGTAGTTCGGATGTGAGCGGTGAATGGGACCTTAACCTTATCAAGAGGGCTTAGCAATATTTTAATTGGCCAACTTTTTTTTGTGTACTTATACACATACATGCGATACAAAAATAGGTTTCAAGACAATCTTTCATCTGATTAACTACGTCAGAAAAAGCAAAATTCACAAACGTTGCTCGTAAAGTTTGGTTCTTAATTATTTCGCAAAATTTTCAACAATTTTTTAATATTTAATAAAGACGATTTCTAAAGCTTCTGCATGAATTTAGTTTTTAATTCTGTTACAGATTTTACTTTATCTTTACATTTATTTCAACTGTCTTAGTTTTTTAGTGTCAGTACCGAGAGCCATGTACAGAAAAAAATCAGCACTCTAACGAACACATTTTTAGGACAGTAAATAAATAAATATTGAGTATGCTTTATTTTCTGTACACATTTTTTTATTTTATTCAATAAGAAAAGCGATTCTTATAAAAGTAATCTTTCAAAAATGGTTCTTCTTAGCACTTTGTCCTAACAGGTGGAAAAGTTAGCGGACTCTAAGTATTCTTGGGGGCATAAAGTACGACTGAGCGCTCTCGAAAAGAAAAACGACCTTTGTATTTTTGACACAAACATACGAAAATTTTGAAGAAACCTACTATTTCTAATGTCGGTACCAAGCATACTTACTCTCTATGCCTGTATAACTTTTTCAATGCTCCAATACTTATTAATTAAGTGCTTTTTGACTGAATCTCTTACTACATAAATTTGAACGCATTGGTCGATAAAGTGGTGTTTTGACAAAAATTGGCATGTTTAATTTTGTCGGTAGTCGACTTTGTGTATTAAAAAGGAGTTGAAAAATTCACTTTTAAATACTCAAAGTACATTTGCGGTTATTTATTCGGTCCGATATTTTTCCATATACACTGAAGAGTAGAGCTCAGGTTTTGTGTTATGAAACAGAGAAAACTTGTAAATAATGAAAATTCTCACATCAATCACTAGCATAAAATTTTTCAGTGTTAGTACTTAAAAAAATATATTTAGTACTTAATTTTTCGAGTGCCCATTATGCAAGTACCTAGATACCTTACTTTATAAAGTATTTACTGTCTGCATACAGTCAAGATTTTAGTTTAAAAAAATAAGTGTAAAAAAAAACAAAATACTTAAACCAATACTACATAAAGAATATTAATACATTCAAACAACGAAGTTGATTTTTAGTACGAATGTAAATATATGTAAGCCTACTAAAAGTGATCTGTGATAGCTAATTTCAATAAATAAATTCTTTTAATCAGTTAGAAAATAAAAAAAACTAAAGAAATTTATAATCTACAAGCCCGCTCATTCTGAAAAAAAAAAAAAAAAAAGTTTGACTGGGCTTATAATGAATATGAACGATTGACAAATAGCCTATTTTATTGAAAAATCATAAACTTTTGATTTTCTGAATTACATTTATTTACTTGAGGTTTAATCATCATCTTGACTTATGCCTGTGGATCCGTCACCCAAACATTTTTCTGACTTCTTTTTTTTTTTTTTTGCTGATTTTGGATTTGCCGAGGAATGAAGTAATGCCTAAAAAATATAAAATTTTTTATTAGCTTGCAATAACATTTATAAATAAATTACACACTAATGTTTTATTAATTCACTATGAATCTTATTGTTTTTATAATATAAACATCAACCCTTAAATATATGCAAAAATCTCAAAAGGCCAGTAGAATGTGATACATTTTTTGTTTTCAAATACGATAACATCGTTTCAGCTTAAATTTTTTAATTTTTAAACATCGTCGAAAATTTGTAAGATAACATTGTCTTAAGTGTGTTGTAGCAGGCACTTTTTCCTGCAAGTCTTACATTAGATTAATTGCAAAATCATTGCAAATACATTGACGGCATACTTTACTTTCACAAATTACTCAAAAAGAATCATAGAAGATTTAAGAAAAAAAAAAAAAACTTCAACTTGAATAAGTCGCAAGCATACCATAAAGGTACTATAAATTCTTGTGTTCTCCAATTAGGTAATCGTAGTTTTCGTCAAAAATGTGCATATCCCCCGTGTTCCCTGGCCCCTAAAGCGCTCGCAAAGCAATGTCTGAGAAACCATTAGAACGGCCCTGATTGGATGCACATAAGTAACGAACTCTGTCCTTTCTACTGAGGGCACATCAGCTATTCAAAAATCCTCAAAGTAGAAACAATTATTTTACTAAGGCTGTGTTGAAGCTTCTTCCACTATATATGAGGGACTAGTAGAAATAATTTAAAAGCTTATCGTCCTTTAAGTAATATGCGGATGATTCAATAAAAATGGAAAGAGATACACTTTATAATCAAGAATTTGACGATTACGATTACTTTTTATAGTATTTGTTAACTAGTGTACAGCTTAGTAAATTGAATGATAATTATGCTACAAAATAAATGAGTAAACAAATTGTATACTTGGTGTCATCTAGGTAGAGGTGCCCGAAAAATATTTCATACTTATAATTTTTTTTTAATCGCAAATCACACAAAATGTATGATTGCATTAGTCTATTCTAAAGTAATAACTGTTTTTAATTCATGCTATTAATATTTTTTCATAGGAATCTATAAGCTATTGTATATACCGTCAATAATCATGAAACATAAAATATAATATTTGACTTCGTAATACATTTAATAAACTGCATACGGTAACGACGAGAACATGATATATTTTTTTTGTTGAAAGAACAGTTTTAAAAAAAAAAATAGACAAAACAGCTTGAGTAAAATTTTTATGTTCTTGTCTCAAACTATACTAAAAATTTTATCAGTATGTGTTTAAACTTTTTTTTATAGAGCATATAATTTTTCAGTAATTAAGCATGATTCATAACTTTCCCGATTATGCCGTATTCGTCGTATTCGATGACCTTACTGCAACAACAACTCACCACTCTAATAATAAGCTATTAGCGTTTTATCGGCACAAATAGACTACTACGTTTTTAAAAAGAAAGTCAGTGTAATACTTTTGTGTCTTGGATATCTGTGATTCTCACGATCTATTACACTTGTCACCTGTACATGCCTGGAACGTCGGAATTTTTTCGCTCTTTTTCACTTCTCTTCTTTATTTGTTTTTTTTTTTTACCATACGAGTCAGATGCCCTAAGCAAATAAAATTATTTTCAGTGTAATTTAGTCTTTCTCTCTCATTTCTTCTCTCTCTGTGCTTGTGTGAAATTGTTTTGTTGCAGGGGGATAGGAGTCTTGCTGATAGTATATTTAAAAGATCCAAAAAACAGCGATACAATGTAGAGGAAAACAATATTGATTTGAAGAGCAATGCTGTTCAAAATATTTCTATTCTAGTGTTGAGAACGTTTCGACTGTCCATGGTTATCTAAACCTTTAAAAGCCGGGTTTTTTCGCACTGTTTATTTGTGTACCGTGTTTGCGTGTTATCTATGAAATTTTACCCTAGCACTACCTGTATTCACTTTGAGCGCAATTCCGAAATCGCGCCCCCACTGGGCCCTTTGAGAACGATTGGTCGTGGTTAATAAAGGACAGTACTATGAATTAATTTCCATATGCTTGTAGAGAAGCGACATTTAAGGGCTGGTCACCTGGTAAATGGAACTAAAAGCTCGATTTCATAATAATTACCTTTTCCAATGATAACCAATCGTTCTCAAAGTGCCCAGTGGGGGCGCGATTTCGGAATTGCACTCTAAGCGAATAGCTTTAATATTTATTCGTTAGTACAACGAGAAAGAAAATTTGTTAGTTAAGTTTATCATTTGTGACTTTGGTCAGTGATAATATTTTCCATGTTGTAAGTTTACGTTATTTTATTGTCCAAGAAAAAATTAATGATTAACGCTGTTGTAGTTATCATTTTTCTTGTTTTCGTCAAATCTGGTGCCTTAAAAAGAACTGTCTATGTACAGTCGATACGTCATTAAGACAAAAATAAAAAAATTTGAACAGCATTGCTCTTTAGTTTAAAATTGTTGTCCTGCTGAAAGTTGATAATTTCATTAGTAATTGATGTGTTTTGAGATTTGGCATTGGCGTATTGTAAATTGATGTTGTTATTGTTTTAAGCTGAGTGCAGTAATTAAAACTACAGTCACACCCAGTAGACATGCTCTAAACAGACAATCCTTTTGCTTGTCTCGTTGCACATTTATGTCTGATACTAATGCCAACTTATCCTTCAACTCGTTCGAAACCCTGTTCTGATCACAGAATCCTGCTACACTTAGTGTGTCAGTTACCGCCAAATACACATTTTCACGTAGATCGTCATCAACACCAGCCATTGACCAAGTGGACAAGTGCCCCAAAACTTCTGGTTTCTTTGAACGCTCCTATGCTAGTTCGCATTCTACCGTACTAGAAGACTCAACGACTGAAGACAATAAAATGCTTAGCGACATAGAAGAAGCCTGGAGTACTTGAAGGCGTACTGGAAAGAGACTGGAGATTATCGAAAAGAACAGCAAAAGAGATTTGTGGCAATGGAGGCAAGGCCAGCTGTGGGTAGAGGAGCCAAACACCACTACTGAAACTGCTACTAGGGCAGTTAACATTGTGACAAAAATGATCTCAGCTGGGGCTCATGATACTATTGCAGCGCGCTCAGCACGTCTAAAGAATGCCAGCACATGGAAGGTGCTTAGTTTTGGTGTCGATAATCAACTGTACTGTGGTTTTTTCTGGCTGCATGATGTATATATACTTCTAAGTACAGCAATACAGTTTCCTAAGAAAATATATTATACTACTCCATTAAAGAAGAGGCTTACGATCTGCATGTGTCCAACTGCTAAATCAGCGGTAATACCAATTTATGTGCCTGAGGATTTTGATCAATTTTTAACTGGTCGTACAGAATAACTGATTTTACCTCATTTAGCAGCAATAATACATTATACTGAAACATACAGCAGATACAGTCAAGGTTTTGTACGCCAATGTTGACAGATGAAAGCCGCACTTTTATCTTATTGAGGATATTATTACCACACACTTGTCACACATTTTTGCTGTCACGGAGACTTTTCTGGGACCTGAGGATTCGGATCCCATCATGGGACTATAAGGACTGGATAAATCGGGAGGAGGTGTTGCTGATTATTTTGACGACTATCTTGCGACTGAAATGATTTCTCACTCAGATCCAGCTTTTCTTAATACTTTAATGCCTGAATATCTTATTCTGTCAGTCAAGCATAAAAAAATGGTACTTCTATTCGCTATAGCGTACCAATGCCCTAAATCAGCATTTGCTGCGGACTTGTTTAGGGTCCTGGCAGATTTTGCGGCCAGTCAAGATCATGTAATAATCACGGAAGACATCAATGTTAATTTTGATCTAAATGATGCAAAGAAGTTTTTCCATGATAAGCTGTCTGAACTATGGCTGCACCTTGTTCCTCTCCCAGCAACTCATCACGTTTCCCGGCGTGACCCTCAACCACACACTTGTCTACTTATTACCAGGAATTACGGGATCGGAATAAAATATCATTTTGCCAAAAAACATGCTGGAAAGATTAGTTCAGTGCGTAAAGTAAGGAATGTAAATAGAAATGAACTCAATCGGGAGCTTCGATGGCATAGTGGTTAACGTGCTAACTTTCTAGCCGGGAGAAACTTGGGGGATCGTGGGTTTGAATCCTGTCGAAGATTATTGAAATTTTTTTTGTGAGGCTTTTTTGATAAGATAATTATTCAGGATGCCGAAAAACGATTAATCCAATTTTTTAAAATAAACAGTGAATTTTTCTGGTGATATCTGGCCATTTAGGGGCTTCTTCTTTAAAGGAGAGCTATCATCTGATTATCTCATCAAGTAAAAAGACACTATTGGCTTTTAAAAGGATCAGTACAGCAAGTGAGATGGTTTATTGGAAAAGTTGCACTTTTGAGGGGGGGAGAGATACAGAGCAGCAGCAGCAGCAGCAGCAGCAGTGGCGACCCAGAAAGAGAGGGAGAGCCAGCCAGCTAGAAAGCGCAAGGAAAAAGTGTGCACTCTTATTTTTACTTGCTAAAAAAAGAAGAAAAAAAAAAAAAAAAAAATTAAAGAGAATTTGATTACAAATCCAATGCAAAAAGAATTTCTGCAAACGGATGTTATTGAAATAAATAGGAGCACTTTTTTGGTCGACATGCATACACACCACTCTCACACCCTTTTAAGCTCAGGCGCGACAATCACATAACCAGTAGGAAATTGGTGGCAAGTTTAAATATTAAAATTAATAAAATAAATAGAGAGAGGAAGCGTGTACGCGCATCCAAAATGTAGTGTTAGGCATATTCCTATTGCCTCGTATACAATGTATACGTGCACGCTTGAGTGTGACATAAGTACCACACACATAGTGGCATAATTACCGTCAAGTTACCATGTAAAAAATTTTTTTTATGGTACCCTGACGGTAATTATGCCTTAATGTGCCATACCTGTATGTGAGTGTAACTTGTTCACACAATTATGGATGCAACCATGACAGTGTGCAAGCATGATGAGCATGTGTTCGTACTTTCTACTTTTACTGTGCATATGTGTACATGTTTGCCTGCGCGCATGTGTATAGAATATAGTAGTTAACATTAATACTATTTACACTAGTTAATTTTATCTTTTTAATGAAGTACATTAACAAATAATTTTTGCATGTATGGCAGATCGATGAGATAGCAACTATTGATTAAACGAGTATTTATAATGTGCCATAACCTCCAAACATTACAATATATACCATATCTTTAAAAGGAAACAAGATAGAGCGAAAATAACGAGTTTTACGGGTTCTCTACAGGGAATAAATATATCGTGGCATACAAAAAGAGAGGTGTTGAGTTATGATAAGACATAACCTCAAATTTCAGTATTTTTAATATTTTTCTATAAAATCAAGAAGGAAAATTTATGGAAAAATCATAGCATACTTGAAAAATTATTACAAATATGTTGGATAATA
>NW_019379968.1:1959914-1996711 GCF_000648655.2 Copidosoma floridanum
GAGGATTTTTTTTTTTATACTAATCTACCGTTTTACTTAATATTGGCAAGCGAGAAAAAAATTTAGGAGAGTTCTTTAACTTTTTGGAATCATTACCAGGGAATTTATTAAGGGTCGAATTCTCTCATCAACTCCAATTATTATTTTTTTTTAATGGGAAAACATATAGAAAGTGCAGCGGCTTACTAATGGGTAGTTGCAGTTCTTCTTGGCTTAAGGATATCGTTCCTAAAAATCTTTTGGGTGAGGTTCTTAGATGCCATGAATCGGTTCTTCATTATGAATGCATCGATGATTGTATTTTAATTATTAAAAAAGATTATTCACAATCGACATTAAAAATTTTCAATAGTTACAATATTTGTGTAGTTTACCTTTGTAGAGAAGGACAATGGCTCCCAAATTTTCCTAGAGATTCTTGTTACTTGTTCTCCTGGTTTCGTTTATTTCTCTAATTTATGCAAAAAAATTCCTACTCCCATTGGACTTTTAAACTTTATTTTACACAATCCGAGTTTTTAAAAGTAAGCCAAAGTATTTTGTTTAGTTGACAAAACATCTATATTACCTTCTCGACTTCTAGCATGTAACTAGAAATCACTGATTCTCTAGGAGGTCTGCGCTGGGCGAACTTAACAGCTGTAGAGAAAAAATAAACTGTAGCAAACGGGGCAGTCTCCAACGATAAAGCATCACGAACCAATCTTACAACCTTAGATCACCAAAACGACTGAACTCTGCAAAAAAGACGGTGCTTTAGACACTAACGTCTTCGGCGTCATACCAGGAGACGTTGGGAAAGAGTTCTACAACCAGCTCCAACACTTTAGACGTTGTAGTTCTAAGTAGGTATAATATGTATTTGTATTTTTGTGGCGATAAAAAATGTAGAGATTAAGCTCCAGGACTTTGTTGCTTTGGTAATAAAGTTATGAGATAAGAGAAAAAAAATGTTTTCATTATATATTTTATGTTAATTTTAAATCATTACAGCTTCAAAAAATAGCCTTTTTCGTAGATTATACAGGAAAACCTGCAAATCAACGGCCTTTTTAGGGCCAACGATTATTTTATGGCATAAGGAACGTATGGTACTTTCCAGCATAATTATATTTTTTTCACTTTTTACAGCTTATTATTTGGCCAAATAAAGTGCATGGATTCAGAACAAATATGTATTAAATAAAAAAACTTTTTTCTGAGAATCATCAGGAATAGATGTAAAATTTTTAACTGAAAACGTTCCTAATTGCATGTCAACACACTGCAGTGTTCGATTTAGTGAGTCTGAGGCGAAGACAAGGGCGCCCTTAGTTATCTATAAAATAAATTTCGGAGATTGTGACCTCTGCTTTATACGTCTGAGCAAATCTAAGCTTTTTGAGAACTGTGTGAACATATAAGAGATGTGTATGCGCTCCGTGCAGCAATTTGAAATAGCGCTAGCTTAAGAGCAAACTGTCTCGGTACTAACAATAATACACAGCCTACTTTGGACAATGACCAGTTTCCAGCGTTCATGTTAACAATAATGTATATTTAACAAATAATGTCATTTCTCTGCATGTTGAGTATACTTCCGAGCTAAAAATTACCTACTTTACGGTGCATGAATAAAAAAAAATTGTTTTCTTGCATGGTTGTATTTTGTTGGTGGATATTGGAGTTTCTCTTAAATGTTAATTTATTTTATAGAGTACTTTCACATCAGCACATTAAAAAGTAATATTTATTATGCTTACTTATACATTATGTGCATATCATACAATAAATATTTTTTTTTTTATGAAACTAAAAAAAAAATACATTTTTGGCTGTTAATATGTTACTTGGGACGTAATTAACTTATTTTAATTGTTCAAGATGTATTCTTGTTGGAATGAACACTTATTACAGATTGTTATCTTAAGGGGTTGCGTATTCTTGTTAGATAGTATTAACATGTTTCCCTCTATTGGTGGTGTTTGGTTGTACAACCCGCTTGTACAATATCAAATAAAGTGTTTTACCAAACATTGGTCCTTTGAGAGCCGGATTCCGCGGAGATAACCAGCGACCAGCAGCCCAGAGGACAGCCGGTGGTTCCACATTATTTGAAGCAATGTAAGTATAAGTGACAAACAAAGCGCGAACATGGCCGCCGCGGTCGCCATAGTGCCCGCGGCCCGGCACCAGTCGTTCGGCCACGGCAATGTTGAAGCCGTGTCGCCCTGCACGCGTGAAATGTTGTGAGGGACTGCCGCGGCTGACAGAGCTCGCGGTCCAGTCATTTGGCCCAGCCACGGCGGCAAGCAGGCTGTGTCGCTGACGGCCAAAGTTAACGAGTGGTATAGACGTGGCCCGGCTTCATCAAGCCGCCATTGTTGCAATGATCCGCCGACGGCCTCCTTGTCGGCCGTGGCGGCCATCTTGTCCGCTCAAGCGCGTCGCCTGCCGATTCGACTCGAATTGTCGACCCCCCTAACACCGCCAGCTGTGGCTCGGTGGCATATTCCGCTCAAGCGTCGAATACTAATGTTTCAGAATGGACGAAGGCTGGACCGCGCTGTTCGGTGCTCAGACGGCTCTCGCCGAGGTTGTTGGCCGCCTGGCCCGCACCATTCATGAGATGGAGCCAGCCCGCTGGAGCTCGGGCATGGTAGAAGCGAGGTTGGAGTTGCTCGGCGGATATTGGGGCGATTTTCAAGCCAACCATCTCAAGCTCATCGAAGCTCCGCCACCGGAAAAGGCGTCTCGGGTGGTCCAGCTGTACACTGACGTGGAAGCGCACTACCTCGACGCACGGTCTTGCCTCTTCGACGCGAGAGACTCCCTGGCGCCGGCACCTGTCCCTCCCGGGCCATTCCCGGGCCCAGGGAACCCGGCTTCGGGCCGTGGGCCTCGCTTGCCGAGAATCAGCATTCCGAACTTCTCCGGGAGACGAGAAGACTGGGAGAGCTTCCGTGATCTCTTCCGAGCGCTGATCCACGAGGACTGCCAACTCACCAACGTCGAGCGCCTGTTCTATTTGAAGTCGCTCGCTCAGGGAGACGCTAAGACGGCCCTCGATACGGTCCAGGTAGCCGAGGCCAATTACTCTACGGCATGGGCTCTGCTTGAAGCGCGCTACGAGCACAGCCGCCTTCTCGTCCACGACCATGTCACAGCCCTGCGGAACATCAAGCCACCCAGAGACGAGTCCGCCCGCGGGTTGCAGAGCCTCTTGGACACCCTGGAAAAACATCGCGACCAGCTTCGCGCCTTATGTCGTCCCGTAGCCGGCTGGGACGATTGGTTTGTCTCGTGT
Source organism: Copidosoma floridanum (assembly GCF_000648655.2). The sequence goes on from NW_019379968.1 coordinate 1,963,201, forward strand.
GGAATGACTGGCATGGATCCAGCGACGAGGCGTGCATGGGAGGAGGAGCTCCAACGGTTGGAGAGTACCGTTTCTGGCTCCGAGGTTGACGTCGCCACATTCGCCACCTTGACCAACTTTCTTCGGCGCCGTTGCCGCGCCGCCAGCTCTGTCGAAGCCTCGCAGCTCGCACGTCCCTTCAGCGGGATAGCCTCACGCTCAAACTCCTCGACATCAGGACGCAATTACCACGCCCTCGCCACGAGCAACGATACGCCATCGTGCCCGGCGTGCCACGAGGGCCATTATCCCGGGCGTTGTGCACAGTTCCAGGGGCTTGATGTACGCGCACGGAGGAAGCTCGTCTACCAGGCACGGCTGTGCTTCAATTGCCTCCGACCCTGGCACGCTGTGAAGTACTGCCCCTTCCGATCGGCTTGCCAATATTGCCGAGAGCAGCATCACAGCTCACTGCACGACGGTGCCCGTCGCCGCCGCTCGGGGCAGCCCGACGGCTCTACATCATCAAAGCAGCCCCGCACGGACCCGCCCACCTCTTCATCGGGAGAGCACTCGACTGACGCGTCACCTCAAGCGTGACTAGCCGTGCTTCCGACCGCCCTCGTCCATCTGAGTGGTCCTCCTGGTCGTCGAGTTCCGGCCCGAGCGCTGATCGATGCGTGCTCCGAGGTCACCGTCATCTCTGCGACTCTCGCGCGCCTGGTCGGCGCACGACTAGAAACCATCGAAGCCAGCATCTCCGGCGTCGGTGGCGAGTCCGCCGTCCGGTCCAGAGTCCGGGCCCATCTCCGCCTCGAGCTTCCAGGGCCCGCACCACCGGTCGCGCTGACAGCGCTGTGTTTGCCCAGGCTCGGCCTGGTATCCCCCTCCACCCCGCTGCACCCGGAGGCAATCCGGCAGTGGGCTGACTGCGAGGGCCTCGCCGATCCTTCGTTTGGCACGCCACAACGCGTTGACCTCCTCATCGGCGCCGACTACTACCACTTGCTGCTATGACCCGGCTACACTCAACGAGGAGAAATCGTCGGGCAGCGCACAGTCTTCGGCTGGGTATTGGCAGGCCGTGCCGTCGGGCTCGCTCCAGGTACGTCAGCCGTCTGTGCAGCCGCCCAATCCGACGTGGCTCCGCCTTGGCACAACGAGCTAACCGCTCTGCTACAGCGGTTCTGGGAGATGGAGGATCTTCCTCAGGCTCACCGCCGCTCAGATGAGGACATCGAGTGCGAGCGTGCTTTCGCAGACCACCGACGCGCCGCGGACGGACGGTACATCGTGCGCCTCCCGCTGAAGGGCAGCGGTTCGCTTCTTCTTGGCGACAGTCTTCAGAGCGCCAAGGCCTCCTTGGCAGCCCTGCAACGCCGGCTTCGGCGAAGCCCCGATATGGCTGTGGAGTATAGTCGATTCATGGCTGACTATCTCGCGATGGGCCACATGCGCCCGCTCACCAGCGCTGAGCTTGCAGCTACAGCTGGGCCCGTCAACTACATCCATCATCATGGCATCTGGCAGCATGCTGATCGCGGGCGCAAGCTCCGAGTAGTCTTCAACGCGTCCAACCCGACTTCCAGTGGCCACAGCTTGAATGACGTCCTCCACGCTGGACCCAGACTCCAAGCCGCGCTCCCATCGGTGCTCATGCGCTGGCGGCGGCACCGCATCGCCTTCTGCAGCGACATCCGCATGATGTTCCGGCAGATTTGGATCGACTACCGTGACGTCGACCTGCAGCGGATCGTCTGGGCTGCCGATCCCAGCCAGCCTCCAACCCACTACCAGCTGCTCACTGTGACTTACGGCGAATCGTGCTCGCCTTACCTGTCGCTGCGTACCCTCCAACAGCTATGCCAGGACGAAGGCCACAACTGGCCCGAAGCTGTGTCAGCCGCCCTGTGTGACCGCTACGCCGACGACTTTCTCTCCGGGGCCGACGACGTCACCGCGGCTCGGCGCCTCCGCGACCAGCTGAGCGGGCTCATGAAGGCCGGCGGCTTTCCCCTGCGGAAGTGGGTGGCCAATGTCCGCGAGCTGCTCGACGATCTGCCTGACGACGTCCGCTTACGTCCGACCTGGGAGCAGCTCAGCGCTGAAGGCCTCGTCAGCGAGCTCGGGGTCAAGTGGGATCCACCGTCGGACTGCTTTCAGTTGACGCCTCCACCACTCCAGCCGCAGAGCACAAAGCGGACGATGCTCGCGGCGCTCGCGGGTCTGTTCGACCCATGCGGCTGGCTCGCGCCGATCGTGTTGAATGCCAAGCTCTTGCTCCAGGATCTCTGGCGCGCCAGACTGGGCTGGGACGAGCCTGCGCCGATCTCAATGACTCGCCGATGGGCGGAATTTACCGCCGAGCTCCAGGCCATCTCCACCTTCACCTTACCGCGCTGGATCGGAGTTGGGCCTTCTTCCGAGCTTCACCTGCACGGCTTTTCGGACGCCAGTCGCCGCGCGATGGCAGCCGTCATCTACTCTCGCCTCGCGCCCGGGGCTGGGCCGGCGCTCTGCCACATTCTTCTGGCTCGGACGAAGCTCTCGCCGATTCGCTCGCTCAAGCCGGCGCCAGAGACATCCGCGCGCATGACGATTCCGCGCCTCGAGCTCCGCGCCGCACTGATTGCCGCCAAGCTCCTGCGGACCGCTGCCGACGAGCTACGCGTACCTGTCGACCGCTGTCACGCATGGTGCGACTCACAGATCGTTCTGCACTGGCTGCGTTCCGACAGGCCAACCAACAACGTGCTGATCGACAACTATGTCGCCCAAATCCAGGAAATGCTGCCTTCGAGTGTCTGGCGATACGTGCCGACCCAGTCAAATCCAGCCGACCTCGCGACCAGAGGTGCCGACATGACCGGCCTTCGCTCGCAGCGCACTTGGTGGGAGGGCCCCACTTGGCTCGCCGAGGACGTCGACTCGTGGCCCCTAGACCCGCTCCCCGCACCGAACCAGCATTCATCCATCTGCTGCGTAGTGCAGCAGCTCGACGCCAGCTACCTCGAGCAATTCTCCAACTTACGCATGCTACTAAGCTTCCTCGTACGCATTCGTCGATTCGTCCGGAGCCGCTTGGGCAGGGGCCCCGTGCTTTCGGTCGCTTCACCTCTTACGCCGACCGAACTCCACGACGCTTTTCTCGCATGTGTACGCCTCAGCCAGGAGAGATCATTTTCGGACGACCTCCAGTGTCTTCGACGGGGCGAACGTCTGCGGAAGACGAACCCCTTGGTACCGTTAGCAGCCTTCCTCGATGACGACGGGATTCTGCGCGTCGGCGGGCGGCTAGAGCATTCACCGCTGACCTACGAGGAGCGGCACCCGCCAATTCTCAGCGGCGCCTCTTCCCTCGCTTCCATGGTCATCGCCTGGGCGCACTCTCGGGCGCTGCACGGTGGATACCGTGTCACCAGTGCCTACGTCTGTAAGCGCGCTTGGCTCCTCGGTGGGCCCCGGCGGATCAAGGCTCACCTCCGCAGGTGCGTCGTCTGCATCCGGCTGCGAGCGCGACCGGCGACTCAACTCATGGCCCCACTGCCGTCGTCTCGAGTCTCCCCTTCTCGTGCCTTTGCCTGCACCGGAGTAGACTACGCCGGCCCTTTCCATGTACTCTCCGCCAGAGGACGAGGAGTCCGGACCACGAAAGGCTACATCGCCGTTTTTGTGTGCCTCGCCACCAAGGCCCTGCACCTGGAGCTGGTCGGCGATCTCTCGGCTGCGTCCTTCTTGGGCGCCCTCCACCGATTCGCTGGACGCCGCGGTCGGCCCGGTGAGATATGGAGCGACAACGCGACTTGCTTCCGCCGCGCTGATGTTGAGCTGCGCGATGCCTTGCTGACAGCCGAGCTGGACTGGGGATTGGTCGCGGGCTCTCTCGCCGATCAAGGAATTGCTTGGAAGTTCATTCCACCGGGTGCTCCTCACTTCGGTGGCTTGTGGGAGGCCGCCGTCAAGTCAACCAAAAGTCACCTCCAGCGCGTCATGGGGTCACGCCATCTCACCTACGAGGAATTTTCCACGGTGCTCGTTGGCATCGAGATGGTCTTAAATAGCCGACCACTGACACCGCTATCTGGAGACACTGGAGACCTCGATATTCTCACCCCAGGGCACTTCCTTGTCGGTGGCCCTCTCAACTCCATCGTTCTGCCCGGCCCCCCTGCGGAGAGCTTGGATGCGCTCGCCCACTGGGAGCTCGTTCGGGGGGTCCGCGCCCAGTTTTGGTCCCGCTGGAGCCGAGAATACCTCAACACACTCCAACAGCGGTCAAAATGGACTACTCCTCGCCGGAACTTCATCGTCGGCGATGTGGTCGTCCTCCTCGACGCTACACTTCTGCAGTCCAGCGGCCGATGGCCGATCGGCCGTGTCATCAGCGTCCACCCGGGAGCCGACGGCTTTGTCCGCGCTGCTACCCTCAAGACGGCGACTGGCGTGTACAAGCGATCCATCACCAAGATGGTCTTGCTGCCTGTGTCAGCGCCTCCCGCGGCTCCGCCGCCTCCAGAAGACTCCCTGACCGACCCCGGTTTGGCGGGCGGCACGTAGTTCTTCGATCCAGGATCGAGGCGGGCGGATTGTTTGGTTTCGCGCCCGAGCGCGACAGCCGAGCGAGGCGCTGCGTGCACTTCCGCCATGCTCACGGGCTTCCGCCTTGCCGGGAGCCGCCTCTGCGTTCGGGCACTTGAGCACTGCTCTCCGAAACGACCAGACGCTTGTCCCGCTCACACTTACGACGCCTCTCGAGCTGTAATCAACCCGCTTGTACAATATCAAATAAAGTGTTTTACCAAACAGGTGGCGTTATTTGACATTACTGTGCGAAGCAAATAACAACGATAAAAGATGTGGGTTAGCTGCTTACCTTCATTCCAAGGGACATTCTTTTTATTTTGACAGAGTAAAGATTCTTAAGTGTGAGAGAAACATATTTAAAAGAGAGTTTGCAGAAACATTTTTCATTTTTTTGTAAAATAATAATGTTAATAGAAAATTAGATATCAATAAGCTTTAAAATGAATACATAATATTTATAACTGAAGTACAAAAAAAATTTCACTCAATTTAGAGAAGATACACACACTTACTTATTTTGTAATCATTAGACGATTAAATAACTATCAGTAGGTTCTTAACTTTTTCCGTTGCGTTGGCTAGTGCCTAGACCTGTCAGCAAAGCTTGATGTGCGCACATATGGTTTTCATAAATGTAGATAGGGCCTTGTGTTCGTATTTTTGGCTTCATAAATGTCTGTATATTTCTTAAATCTTTTTTTCCTGCATGTGGCTGACTACATACATAACATAATATACTGTTTATCTGTTTTGTCACACTTCTGTTAATTTTTCTATTAAAATATTTTTTGAAAATAATTTTTTTGAAAATGTAAATAAAGCATGCCTAGGTCGCATTATGCTTTCATAGCAGATATGGTGTATCCGATTATCCAATGTTAATATTGATGTATAGTAAGACTTTATTATTGTTGTTATATTATAGTTACCTTAAATTTAATTTTGTACTAAAATTGTGGTTATGAATAAGTTTTTGTATAGTGGGATGTCCCCGAAGATAGCAATTAAATATTGGATGGAAGTAAATTTATAATAAATAGTCATACTCTTTAGAAACTACTTTGTCTTTTCATTACATCTTAATTTGGACAGTATGAGGAAGTTGAGAGTTATGAGNGAAACTACTTTGTCTTTTCATTACATCTTAATTTGGACAGTATGAGGAAGTTGAGAGTTATGAGAAAATTAAATTATATCAAATCCATTATTTCTAATAATTTATCTAATCTTACCTTTGAAAAACAAACTATTGACACTTTTTGATTACAAATGTCTGATAAAAGTTGATTCGTTAATAAGAAAAACTGTTTTTTTTATTGTAATTATACAATTTATTGCGAGTATTGGCCTTGACTGCAATTTCGAAATGTCACCCTATCCAGAACTTTAAGAACGATAAGTTTTGATTAGAAAAATAAAGTACTGTGAAAGCTTTTGGCTCCATCCACTAGGTGGCCAAGTCTCAAACGTCTATTTTCTGAAAACATATGAAAACGAATCAATAGTAATATCCTTTCCTAATCAATATCAATTATTCTGAAAGTTTTCGATGGAGGCGTTGTTTTGGACTTACGCTCAAGGACAACACGGCAATAATTCTAGCACCTAAATAAATGTCTTTAGACTCCAGCGATAAGGTTTCATCTGCTACTGGTACTATTAACTGTATACTTTTTCTATCTTGGTTTGGCGATAAATTTTTTGGCGATAGAGCCTCAGTACATAATTTTTAATGCATTTACATACTGTTGAGCTATAAAAAATTTACTACTTTGTAATACGTCCACCTTTCTTGATTATTGTGTTAGTGTAAACTATGTTTTACTTTTTTTTAACAGTATTTCCCAACTCCTTCGGTTTTATGATCTTCCAAGTCCAAAGATTTTAGCATCGTCTTATTTCCTCATTTGTAACTCTAAAGATGACCAAAGTTTTATCATTTACAATAATTCAAGCTTGAAATCTTGACAAAAGTCTGTTTTTTCTTGTTTCATCCGTGTTCTCTCGCTTGTATGTGTACCAATCCCAACAACACAACACTGTTTTCTTTAGTGTTGGCTACCTATATGCTGACATTAATGATAGTCTACAACTCTTACTATTTAAAAAACTTTTTAACGCAGTTACTACAGACAAAACACTTAAAATTTTAATGAAAAAGATGAAACCATAAGCTGATACTTTGTTGACACTCGGTAAAATAGTCTTGTTATGATCAATGCAGACAAATGCAGATTCGTTTTTTACTGTAACGTTGAAAAATTTTGTTGGACTACATTTTAAGACGACTTTTTCAATCGGTAAGTAGTTGACACTGCATTCAAAATTCTTTTTTAATTTTTACTTTGACTCATAGTAACAGTGATAATTTATTTATCGAAGGCAAGAATTCGTTCAATTTTTTAAAAGAAAATTGTAGCCTTTGGTTATCTTTGTTATCTTTATAAACTTGTAATGACTTGATCAACAAATAAAACTATAACTTTTTTTCTTACTATACAACTTAATTCTAAATACACAAGAACAGAAATACTCTAAGAATTTATTGTAGTAAAAGTATCGGAGTCATAAACTTGCTACAATATATTAATATAAGTTATAACGTTGGGCGTATCAGTAACACGCATAACATTATTCCATTATTACATTATAAAAATTATAGACAAACGCTCAATGAAATGATAAGAATTTGTGTTACAGTTATTTATATCTGGTAGTTTCTAGTTAAGATAAACAGTCGGTTCCACATACCACTTGCAGTTAGTGTAATGCTATTTTAAGAGTATGGAAAAACGAAAATAGTATATATATCTCAGCTAACTAATAACTGAGCAAGGAATTTAAACTCACAATAATTTCTATTTTTGTTATAATAGAGATTTTCTTGGTTTGAATAGTAAAATAGTGATGATTATTAAATATACAGAAATACTGTCCGTGACGGAACTCATTCTTACTACAGCATCTACGATTTTTCCTGTACGATAACGAAATTAAAAACAATCTGAAGAGTTATAATCAATGATAAAATGGTAGTTAACGACTATGGTAAAATCAACTTAAGGAATTAACTTAATAACCTGATAATAGTTTTTAACCAAATTAAAATCTAAATTTTTGAGTTCAAGGTTATAAAAATAAAAACGCTTGCAGAAGGAGAAACTATGAGTTAGTTTAGGTGTTTAAATCAAGATTTTCTTAAATTTTTCACAGGAAAAGACATCTTGTCATTTTTCTTACTATTTATGGTTTCATGAAAAAATTATAATTACCGTACAATGCAGAAAATTAAAGATTCTCTTTAGGCTTATCTTAGTGTAGCTTGAAAGGTATTTTATTACACAATGGTAGCAAATACACTTCCATCCTTATTCTGCACTCTGTGAATATGCATGAATCGTATGCTAACGTTCAAATTGTTTTTGAAGTAATCTCACTAATATATGAAGCTAAGTCTCAAAAACTGTTGTAATTACGGACCGCGAAAATTTTAACCGATTTTGCTGAACTTTTGCATACTGATTCTTGACACTTCCTAAATGGTTTTCATACAGTTTTTAATTAGAAAAAATTAATAACAATATCAATTAATAAGCGTAAGGTTTTGTAAAAATACGCTAGCTTTTTACTTCAGTTCAGCAGGATCTGCTAGGTCACGTCAACGTAAAACTAAAGATACCTGCTACCGAAGTGAGTCTGGTTTTGATACCCCTGAGCAAATGGTCGGTTTCCTTAGTTGTTAACTGGCAGTGCATCAATAACAGAGTTTTTAGTCCTACAGCTAGGTAAACCGGATACCAACGACGCTTTCCTCTAATAAACAAGTGACTTACGTCGAATCCAATCCTAAACAGCCAAGATTACGACTAACAATCGTAATACCTGGAGACGTTCACCTAGAACACAATCTGCTCTAACACTTCAAGGTTTCATGACCGTTTTTCTAACCAACCTGGTGCTACCATAGCACCTTTTTTTACAATAGCAAGCCAAGGAAAACAACCCCGAAAAGTTCGGACAGTTACATCAGCTAGAAATTTCATCAGCCTCCTCTTCAGTGGTTTCTGCTAACACCATACTCACGGATAAGGTTTTCTCCAAGCCCATCGGGGAATCTTCCCTGACTAATGGTGAGCAGTTAGTTATCCGGGGAACGACTCGAAGACGAGATATCTTTAGCCAGCGGCGTACATTTCTCCAGCACGATCTACGTATTCAGAGACTCCGAGGGTAAGAGTCAAGCTACACACAGCCGGCTCTCCGTCATTGAAAATAATCCTAAAAAATTACTAAAAGTATTAGCGCTGACCCTTTTAGGGCCATTATAAGTCCTTACATTCACTAATTAACCATTAATCTCATTAGTTTTTTTGGGGCCATCTAAACTACCTTGACAACAAAAATATTTTCACAACTATTTTCAACAATGACTTATTCACCAAAAGACTATATAAAGGCGGCCACTATTAAATCAAGCTAGTCATTCATTGGTAGACTTCACGAGCGAACTTGCTTGTCACGAAGGTGGGAACCCCGGCCGTTGACGACCCCGAATCATCCTCTCGACTCTAAGCATTTAACCAGGAATCACCGATCCTCTCTGAAGTATGCACTGGGCAAACCTAACAGTAAAGGTATAAAGGAGAAATAAACTTGAGCAAACGAGACGGTCTCCACCAGGCAAGCGTCACTAACCAATATTTTCACTTTGGACCATCAAAATCATTGAGCTCTGTAAAAAAAAGAAGGTGCTTTGGATACCAACATCTCTAGCGTAACACCAGAAGGTATTGGAAATAGGCTCTATAATTAGCTTTAACGCTTCAGACTGTTGTGGTTTTTTTCACGATTAGTCTAGTGCTACAACAGCAGGCAAAAGAAGACTATGCTTAAGTATCCATGCAGTCATGTTTGCTGGAAACTTCAGTTAAAAAAGAGTTTAACTCGCGGGTCCTTTTTAGGACTATTGAACGTTAAACTACCTTGCCAACAATTGTTTTAAAACTTACAAAAATGACAAAAAAACAGTCTATAGAGCTCACAAAAGTTTTTAGAGCAAACTGCTAGGGTTGCAAGAAGGCAAATGGAAAAGAAAACTTCAAATGCTTTAAATGTATATAATTCTAGGCACCAAGAAACTGACGCACAACAATTATTGAGATTCAAACAGCAGCGTCAAATTTGTCGATTAAAGAATCCATTACGTGAGTTGCTTTTTCATTTAGTATAACGTGAGAAAGTGCAAATCAACGGCCTTTTGGATCAACTACTTTTTTATGGCATAAGAAACACACGGTACTTTTTAGTATTATTACATTTTTTCAAACTTTCTCACAGCTTATTATTCGATCGGAACTTCATTGACTCCAAACAAAAATTAAAAAAAATTGGAATTACGTGTCAACACATTCCGGTACTCCACTTAGTGAACCTTGGGCGAAGCCGACACGGGGGATTATTAGTATTAAGCAATTTGTAAAAGCCATAGATAAAACATAAGAATGCTTTAAACATTTAGTGAATACATTGTAAAGACTTAGTGATGTAAGAATTAAGGGAGGGATATTTGTAGGTTCTCAAATTCGTCGTGTCATGAGAGAGCCTAACTTTGAAATAACTTTTTGGCAAATACCAAAAAATAGAACTACAAATTTTATTGTCAACTAAAAAATTCGGTAGCAATAGGATGAAATATAAGCTATGAACCTAATTTTTTTTATTTTCCCAAAAATATTGATGACGTAAGTAAAGAGAAAGGTAAATAATTTTATTATAATTTAAAAAAAAATGGAAGAACGTTATCAAGGAAAATAGAATGCTGCTATGCTCGCTAACTACTGCTGAACTAAAAAAAGGATTGAATTAATGCACCACACAGTAAACAAATTAATCCTTCAGCTTTAAAAATAGAAATGAATGTTTCTATAAATTATTCTAACAAGTCAATCTTATGCTATCAAAAGTATAGATTATGTGAACATAACTTATTTTATTACATATTATACATAATTACTTTATTGTATATTTACTTAGTTCAAATGTTTATAAAAAAAAATTTTCTCGTTTAAAATATAAAAGGTTTTATGGATAGGAATAACATTGAGTTTATAAAGACAATGTAACACGTAGACCTTAGCTTTAGAATGAAACAAAATGTGAGAAGAAATAACATTGTAACAAGACAAAGGAAAAGGTGTTTCTATTACATGATATTTTAGTGTTTGTTTTAATCAAAGGAAAACCAATATTTGGTGACGAAAAAATTCAGTGAAATTATACTACAACCTCTGTACTCTTGGTTGTTTTTAAGATATCTTTATATTTACTTTTGAACCCATAAACATGTAATAAACAAAAAAATACTTACGATGAGCGTAGGATCATCTATAGTGTGCTGTGAGTCATATAATTCTTGTTCGAATGGTATACCTGTAATTTTATGTGGACCAGTGGGCATTAACAACACTGTGAATTTAAACTGAGCCACGTATTCATTTGGTTTTTCGTACAAAACCTAAAACAAACAATAAAAACCACAAATTATATAGTGACCTACCTTAAAAATGTTGTCAGTGGAGATTAAAATACGAAAGTAAATGTATTTTTAAGGTGGAACTTGATAATTTACCTCATACAAAGTTCATATTACATGCGAACACCATATTAACTTTTTTAATTTAGCTTGTTCTACAAACCCTTCACAGATGGATTATAATTTTTTTTCACTCATTAATCAAAGATTAACTGCTTTTGATTAATTGAATGATAATCGTATTTATCTTCAAAACTCTTTTCTAATAAATAACGGGGATTTATACCAATAAGTCGAGAAACATAGAATAAACATCGTATGAATTCGTTATATTAATGTAAATCATCAAATGATTGGAATTTAAGTGAGCGAATTGATTTTTCCATTAATAAATACATAAATCAAGTTTTGAAAATATAGAGATAGCAGTGAAATTTGTAACAATAACGATTTATACCATACATAAAATAATCAAAAAGCCATGTATGGAGTTTGTATCTTTATTTCAATAAAAAATCTTCAAGAGGCCTCCTTGAGTGGCGAAACGTCAACAATTATTATTGAAATAAAGATACACACTCCATACAAGGCTTTTTAACTATTTTATTTACTAAATACATACACGGAGTGAGAGAAAGAAAGAAGAAGAACCGTGAAATACCAATTCACAGTCTACTAATATTCTCTTGGTCTTCTGAAGCAAATTCATGAATAAAAAATACATAGTTATTATAGCAACGTTTCGTTGACATCTTTAGGTTTAATTTACATAAATTCTTAGATAAATACGACAGATAAAGAATCAAATGTGCAAATTACCTTTTATGAAACACTGTAGGGAATTATTAATAATCACGATTCACCAGCAGATACTATGTGAAACATTTAAAAAATTGAATGTTTCTAATGATTTAAAATTTTTTAAATTTATAAATCTTTTAAAATTTATGTCAGCCCATACAAAACAACAGAATTTGAGTATCACATATAATTTAGTAGTCATAACATTGTCAGATCGTTCGTTTCATAGCGATAATATTAAAATTGTAACACAGATTTTGCACAAAAACAAATATCCCACTTATTTTTAATAATGAATACATAAACAAACAACTTTTAAAAATCAACACTATAAAATTAGCAAGCCGTAAATTTGAATCATGTAAAAGTAACAACATTGTCAGCGTGCTACATGTTTTTACTTTTTTCAACAAAATAGAACTTTTAAAAAATTGAATACGAGCATTATTCCTACAAAAACGAAAAAATTTCATTACATTGAACAACTAGAAAAATATAGAACAAACATGTAAGATGGCACTAATGTGGTATATGAAATTTCGTGCAGTGACTGTCCTGAAAAATATCCAGGAAAAACTCAGAGAGCACTTAAAGAAAGAAAAAAAAAAGATAAAAATAATAGAAAATTAAAATCTGTTGTATATGTACATCAAAGTACTAATAAATATATTTTTGAATGGAATGATAAAAGAATATAAGACAACGAGTCACATTATAAGAAACAATCAATTTCTTAAATGCTTTACGTAATATCCAACGGTAATAATACAGAAAAGAAAGAAGATGTACACATTGAATTATACTTATAAACGTTTTTTCAAGTATGTACGTTGCCGATTATTTTCATAAGCTTTGACACTTTAAGCTCATAGTACAATGCGTGTGAGTGTAGATGAATTTCTGTATATAAACTGACAACTTAGCGTAATGTGTACGCTTTCGCCTGTTTGATTTGCATGCAAGCGAATCTTAACATGTTAACTGATTCTCCTCAGTGTTTATAACAGATAATCTGCACATTCAATCATGTATCTGCCATAATTTTAGTAGTTATTTCAATAATTATTTTTATAAATTATCTCCATAAAGCCTGAAAAGGTAGACACACCAGTCAAGAAAACGTTGCCTTAAAGATCGTGTGTGTTATTTATGAATTTGCCCCAGAAGATCAACAGAAGAATATTAGACCATGAATATAAATTATCTTATTGCCCCGTGTAATAACCAAGAAACTTTGAGAAGCTTATTGATTCTCAAACGTTTCTTAATATTAGACTATACTTAGATGGAAAGCGAGAAACATTATGAACTATTAGGATAGTCCGTTTATTTCGAGCACCATGTTAATTTTCAACTTCCAATCTTGGGCTGGATCTCCAGTATTTAAAAATACATAAAAAATCAAAAATTTTCCATACACTTAGAAAGATGTGGCACCGTCAGAGTACCATCGGTAGTACAGTGCTAGTTCGAAAGTTTAATGCGTCAGCGATACCAGTTGAGACGAGAGCTGCACAAGACCTGTATATACGGTGCACCTAACCTATGGTACATACGTCGAACCACACTATGGGTAACGCTACTATACTTGAGCTCGTACGTGCGCTGTTCCGACTGGGATACCTACCATCCCAGTAGTCAGAGACATCAGACTAATCGTGATTTGGTATAGCTGCTGTAGGGGCAAGGACAACTGCAGCACCAAATCTTTCTCAGTGTAGAATTCAGTACACTGTAAATAAAACTGACTTTTCGGGGGACCACAAAAAAAAGGCTAAAGTTAGAGAAAAACTGTTACATTTTTTTTTAAAAAAACAAGCTTCAGAATAAAAGTTATTTAGAGTTATAGAAATATCAATCACGCATCGATCTAGCCAAGATGGTTTATGAAATAACAACAAACTTATTGTTTATTTTTTGAAAACAGTTGAGAATTGCATTTTTTTTCTTTCAATTTTGATACCTCCGTAAAAAATGTATATTTTTCAACCAAATTGAGTGAAAATGTAGCTCTTAGCTTAAAAAAAAGCGTTTTAAAAATTTTTAAAAATATTAAAAAGTTTCAGAAAGTACCAAACTTTTAAACCTAAATGGTTCATTCACCCTTTCGTTCTTTCAAACGATACAGAGCGTAACATTTTCTCCAAACATTCTCTAATATATCAGAGTAATTCGCACTTTTTTAATTGACTGGTAATATGCAAAAAATCCATCACAAAATTCTTTTTATTTTGTCAACCAAACCCATCGCGTTTCCGCTAAAAAAACCAGGTGTGGGTATTGGGACCCTTTGCAGAAATGAAACTTCTAACTCATATGTTATTAAATTCGGTATAATAAAAACTGAGAAAATTATAGTTCACCTAATTTCAATAGGTCCTTAATAATTAAGTATTAAAATAGTAAAAATTTTAATACTATTACGTATTTGAGCACGCGTGCGCATAGAGTATATATACTTCAATGTACTACTTATGTTACACATGATTAGCACATTCTAAGTACTTCCATGTTTGCTATGATATATGTATTAATACATGTACGAATTGTTGGTCATGTAATGCAGAACGAAACGAAAATTTCCACAATACTGCGCCGAAAGAAGGTACTTTCGTCCCGTACGCGGGATAAAAAATTTGTTTTATTTAAAATAACTATTCGTGCATTTGATTTGAATCATATGTGTAGAATCAATTTTTGTTAGAATGTTTGTATCAGGCAAATAAATTTTTTTTTTCAATTTTGGCTACCGTAAAAATAAAACAATCCACTCTATCTGATTAAAATTAAGAAAAACAATAGACGTAGCTATTTTCCATTGTGAAGTTGTAATATTCCATTCAATTTATTTTCAACGACTTTTTATAATTTAATATTAAAATTTACCTATGCTCTTCTAGTTTCTACAAATCTCAAAATTAATAATAAAAATATAGGTTTCAGTCATATGACAATTAGTCTTATAAAACACAATAGACAATAGAAAATAAATTAGTTTACAGGTACCATACTAATCATCAGTTATCGTAGAATTCAACATGAGCAGAGAGCAGGGTATGGGGTGCGTGAGTCTCTCTTGCATGCGCACAGTGGTACTCTGCAGCTACTCTATCTATATAAATAATATAGCCTCTCTCTATACCTACTGGTGCATGGTAGAAATCGTAACGTGGCTGTCATAAGGGCGTAACTGGACCTGCGGTAGGCAGAGAGAGCTCAACGAGTGGGGTGCCTCAGCTCGATCGTTATTACTGTTACACGCCAATCGCTAGAGCGCAGCTCACCGCAGCTTGCAGCACCTTTATGTATACGTACACGCACGTGCGCGCGCACGCACTCACACACACATATGTAACAGATCTTTAACAGAGTATGTATGTGTATATTCGTAAAAGGCATTGCAAGCTACAGCTAGCTGAGCTCTTACTATCGGTATCTAACAGTACAAACGATCGAGCTGTGGCGCCCCACTCTGAGAGCTCTCTCAGCCCGCAGCAGTGCCGAACCGTATGAGCACACATATATTAGGCTCTGTGATAACCAATGCTTAGTTTGTAAGAGTTCAAGCTGTTTCGTACTCCTAGAGTTCCATTTTTCGAACGCTAACAGTTCAATACGCTTGAACTGTCGGAGTCTAGTACCCATTTAGGCTGTAAGAGTTCGAATTTTTTTTCGCGTCTAAAAGAGGCCCAGTTTAGCCCTTATTACAGCCACGTTACGATTTCTGCCTTGCATCAGTAGATATAGAGACAGGCTATATTATGTATATAGATAGAGTAACTGCAGCGTACCATTGTGCACATGCGAGAGACTCCCGTGTCCCGTGTCCTGCTCTCCGCTCTTTCCTTGTCACCAAAAACTAGATTGACACTTTTTGCGTTGCACCAGCCGGTTTTACTTACCACTGGATTTTTAATACACGGCTATAAAAGTTTCACTTCAAAAATTTTTCTTCTATTGATCATCACTAATACTATTTGATAGCTAATATTTTTCAACAAACAAAAAAAAAAAATTTTGATGTATGAACTTCTGGAGACGAGATACTATTTTTTTGTTTTAGTTCGCAAGGACGTATTATACATTGTACAGCGGTCAGGTTTAGACATATTTAAGCTTATACTTGTACTTTTCATGAGAAAATATAACGGCTTGATATTACACTACTGACATTTTAAAAATCCATTACAAGTTAAACACAGTATTTTTAACTACCCAAGACATTCACGCACACTTGTGCGCATGTTTACTCTCTCTCTCTCTCTCTCTCTCTCTCTCTCTTTCCTCATTTGGCGAGTACAGTAACAGTCTGTTTTGATAGTGCCTTTTCACTGTAGATCTGTCTCCTGCTGTCTGTTGCCTACGGGCACTTTGATTTCAGGTGAACTGCCCGCTATATCATGCAGGTTTGTTGTGTGACTATTATCTTAGCAGTTTGTGCACAGCCTGCAAGGTGTCATCGACTTTGCTCCGTGTTGCTTTCTTGAGAGGTTACGAGGACAGGGCAGACATTTTTCTTCTGTCTCTGTTGGATTACTCATTTGCGAAAGCGTCGAATTCCTGGATGGGCTACTGCATCGTAATTTTAGCGCGCCGATTTCCACAGCTGTTAACATGAGCAAGGATGAGGGAGACGGAAGAGAGAAGGAGAAGGAAAGCAATGCTTTGAGTGCAGATAATACGGATGATGATGATGACGCCACGCTGTCTGCTTTAAGGTTCGTCTGCTGCTCAAACGTACCAAACATGATGTTGATATTATGTTACAGCGATTGGGTAATGAAAGAAAAAAATCAGTCAAGTCAGCACTGCGAACTGCTATAAACTCTCTTGATTCTGCGTTGATTAGTATATCTTCGGCCTATGTAGCTAAGCTTGACGGTTGAAGAAGAACGTCACAGTAGTGAGCTTAAATCGCAACAGATACTTGACAGATTACCTTTGACTGTCGCAGAAAATCGGACATGGCCAGTTACAGGAGAAGCCAAAACATTTGCTGATATTGTGGGACGAGGCGCACATAGTAATGTGGTACTTGACAATGGTAAATCGATCCCAATAAGAAATGAAACTCGAATAAGAATAGGTCCTTTCAATGAACATGCTAAAGAATATAAAACAGCTTTGGACACTAAAAATGCGTTGAAATCTATCTCTGCAGCTGATCTGGGCCTAAAAGTTGGACAAGTTACATTGACCTCTAAAAAATCAGTAGTTTTTGAGGGTGAGGCACTACAAAATTTGATAAAATGCCCTAATTAAGTAAAATTAGGACTTGAAGTTAATTTCATGCAAAAGTTACAGCCAAGCATCATCATACATGGTATACCTGTAAAATACACTGAAGATGCAATTCACAGTAGCCTTATAGCACAAAATCTTCGTGAATATAAACAAGAGGAAATAAAGATAATATATCTATACCCAGCATGTAAAAAAAACACAGATTAATTGTTATCAAATCACCACCTGGACATCGTAAAAAATTATTCCTTCAAAATAGAGTAAGCCTTGGTTGGGTCTAATATAGGTTCAATGATCATGTATCTTTAGTGCAGTGCTACAAATCTCAAAAGCTGGGTCATATTGCTACAAATTGCAACGATGAGATGGTTTGTGGTTGTTGTGCTGGCTCACATAGTACTTAGGATTGTAAATCAAGATCATTTGAATGTTAAATTAACTGCAAGAATAATAAGCTCCACAACACAAAGCATTGTGCATTTGACAAGATTATGTGTCCTACACTTCATGCTGGTATAGAACGTAAATACCACACAATAAACTATGGCGAATAACACCACAACTGTAAACACTAGCAGATTTGTTATAGGCCACGTAAATGCACAATCTATACCAGCTCACTTACATGACATTCAAGGACTTGTCAAAGACTACAACATGGCCGTGTTTGGTATTAGTGAAACATTTCTCAAGCCTAGTACACCAAGAAATTTGTTTTATATACTGGGATATCGTTTAATGAGGCATCATCGGATTACCAAAGGTGCTGGAGGTGTGGCTGTTTATGTTCACAATTCTCTTAATGCAGAGTAAGTAAAGTATCTAACACCCCATCTGTGTATGTTAAACGTCCGGAATTCTTAATTACAGAAATCAAAAGCAAGTATTTCACTATACTCTGTGTCGTAGTGTACAGCTCGCCTAAATCTGGATTCTGGGCTGATGTAGAGACTGCAGTAATACATAGTGCTTGCGCATATGCTGAGCTAGTTAAAATGGGTGATTTTAACATTGAGAGGAATGCTAAGTCCACTAATAAAAATATTCTCAAGTGTTCTCTAAGTTCCATGTGCCTGGAGAGGTTGCCTTTTAATCACACTCATCATAGTGCAGAATCAGACTCTACAATTGATTACAACTACTTGAATGAAGTTTACTATGTAAAAACTTGTAAGCAACTGAGACAGCCATGGATCTCTGCACATGATGTTATCATGGTTGAGTTAGACATTCCTACATCCAGAGTACCTTCAAAGGCTAAGAAATATCGATCCTACAAAAGCATTGATAAAAATAAAGTGCTTAATGATTTGAGTTAAGTTGATTGGAGTTTCTTGCAAAACGTATGTCTTGAGGACAAAGTGAGTCTTATTACACAAGAATTAACCAGAACACTGGACTACCATACGCCCTCACGAACAGCAACCATGAAGAGTAGGCCCACACCCTGGCTTTCATCTGACATCAGGGAATGGATCAAAAAGCGTAATCGGGTATGGCAAGTTTATCAACGTTGTAGGACTGATGAGTTTCATACTGCTTACAAACAACTGTGCAATGAAGTCAAATTGAATGTAAGGAATGCCATGCAGGCATATTATCGACGTACTTTTTCTGAATGCAAAACAACTGCACAAACTTGGAACACCATTAAGTCATTGGGTTTAATTACACACAATAAGCTCATTACACATTTCCCTATACCTCTTTTAGAACTTAAAAAGCACTTTATTGAACCGTAAGAGTCTCGATCACTACCACTGCCCCAAGGACCGAGAATCTCACCAGATCACCGCTTTTACTTTGGTCATGTTGGATTACCGGATATATTGAAGGCCTTCAGCTCTGCATATTCTTTGTGACGAGAATTTTTCGGCCGAGAAAACAGCCGTCCCGAATTCTCTCACAAAACTCGCTTACTTACTCCTCCTCGTCCCTCTCCACTGGATTCCTCTCCTCCGGGAGGTCTGCCGCTGGTGCTCGGCTCGGGAACGCCGAACACTCCTGAAAAGGAAACTAAAAGGGGACTTCGGGGCACCAACTACACAAAAAATAACTCACTGGTATCACTTTCACAGCGCGTGCGCTATTTATTCTCCCTTCTCTACTCTTTACAAGTCCCACCTTTCACTCTCTCTCTCTGTCTCTCTCGAAATTGTGTAACCAAGTATTTGTATATCTCTGTATAAATAGATATATGGTTCCGCTGTCCTCGAGGTAGATGTCCTGGGTTGAGCAACTCCTGGTCGTCCTCCGCCGGCCTTAACCTTTGTTCAGTTGGCGATGACCCGTACCTAAATCTCTCACTCACACGCACACGCTCGCACACAATCCCACTTACACCTCTTGTCTCTCGACCTTACTCCTGGTGCCCTACAACCTGACACCCCCCTCTACCCACCACTACACCCCCTTTTCCACACTTACACACACCCACCCGCGCCCGCTCGGATCGTCCCAACACTATCCCGTATACCACCCGGTGCACTATTTACAGTACACTTACCTCCTGGTGATCCTTGTGGGTTACGACTACCTGGAATTCGTCTCACTCGTCGTGACGGCTCGGCCGTTCTCTCCGCTTGTTGCCCTTGTCTGATGGTCTCTCGCAACTTCCCCTTTTTCCTAACCTCAGCTGCTCTCTCCCGTCACACTTGACCTTGACCTCGCTCTCCGCAATCCCTTCCTCTGCCCTATCACTTCCCTAGCTATCACTACTACTTTTTATTTCCTACTCTGCTCTCTCTGATGGCTCTCGCGGATACTCGTCCCACTCTCCGCGTTCTCTCGATCGTGGCTACTACAACTCTGCTTGGCTCTGCTCTCTCTGATGGCTCTCGCGGTACTGCTGCGTTATAGCAGTGCACTTGAACAGATGCGCGCGCCCTCCCGTGAATACGAAAAATCTCCAACACTCCTAAAAACCGGTAAATTATTGGAGGTTTCCAAAAACTCGGGAACTGACGCGGCCGCTCGGTGCTCACGCCTCTCCGACGTGTGTCGAGCCCTCGCCCCTCTCTCCTTCTCTACCTTACACACATGCTCACCCAATCATACCACACACTCTTTCAATCCCTTTTCTGGTCTTCGGTCCTTCTCTCTCCTCTGGCTCGTAGTCCACGGCACCGAGAACACACACATTAAGAATGTGTTGTAAAACGATACATATGTAAAATATATACAGTATCATAGGACTCGGTAGCCGCCAATGACTCGCCCAAAATAAAGGTATATAGTGACGTGATAGCTTCAGCTACCACGTCACATCTTATGAAACTAAAACTGATGGACGAAACCTAAGATTTCTCAAAATATGTCTGCTGGTTATTTTCACATTTTTAATTGACATATTTAACTCATCACTCCAGTTTGGCGTTTTTCCAGACGCATGGAAGCGAGCACTAGTCTTGCCAATACGAAAAAAGATTAATCCAACTCTGACAGGCGACTTTAGATTAATCAGCATATTGTGTATTATGAGTAAGATTTTGGAGGCAATCGCGTTGAAACAAATAATGAATTATCTTGATAGGAATAGTATACTCGACTGTTTTCAATCTGGTTTCTGAAGACAGTACAGCTGTCACACAGCACTGATCCGAATAGTCGATGACATTAGGGAGGCTATGGAAAGGAACTGTATTACACTGATGATAAGCCTTAATCAGTCACGAGCCTTTTATGTGGTCAATATTGACTTCCTTGTTGCCAAACTTTTGACCATTGGCTTCTCTGATGTTGCGGCATCGTGAATCGGGTCTTACTTGACTGAAAGATCGCAAACCGTTCGTGCACCTACTGGTGAACTTTCTCAGACACTCTTTCGTAGCTCGGGTGTGCCTAAAGGAAGTTTACTTGGACCATTGCTTTTTTCAATTTTTTTCAATGACATTTCAGTAATTTCTAGAGATTATAAATATCATGTTCATGCTGACGAATTTTGTTTTTATGTACAAGGTAAGGCCTAAGAGTCCATAAATATTATACAAAAGGCGAATAAGATTCTAGCAGATATCTCATTGTGGTTGGATATAAATGACCTTATTGCTAATGATAAAAAAACGAAGATAACTTGGTTTGACACCAGAGGTATAAATAGTCGTATATATGCAAATAACTCATTACCTAATATATTATTCAACGATGTAATTATTGAACCCACTGAAAAAGGTAAGCTGCTGGGAGTCATGCTCGATAGTACATTGACATGGAGACCACATTTTACGATAGTTGCAAAAAAATGTTACTTTGCATTAGCACAAATAAAGCGCTTTACGGACAGTCTCTCGAGTAGCACTAGACTTCTCTTGGTACGTACACTTATATTTCCACACCTGGATTACTGTGCGTCTTTTTTTTATAGCCTACCATCGGAAATGGAGCTTAAGATGACTCGTTGCGTGAATGCTGCCCTTCGCTTCATTGATGATATTCGAAAATTGGAGCATATCACACCAGCTTACAAAAAATATGGTATCTTGTCATATTCTAACAGAAGAAGATATGTTATGCTGTGGCTTTTGCAAAGAATTCTTACATCACAAAAGCTTACACATAATGCTGACCTGTTTACTTTCAAATCTGTCTCACCAAGTGCAATTAACCTCAGAAATTCGAATACTGCAGAGTTACTAGGGACGTGTGTTATTCTAGACGCTTATAGACATTCGCTTACCATTGGAACTGCTATTAAATGGAATGCATTGCCTGCTAATCTACGATCCATTCAAACGTAAGCATTATTAAAAAAAAGATCATTTAAATGTATTATTATATTATTAGTGAAGATTTTAGACTCAAGTAATAAAATTATACATTACTTTATACGTTGTTACATGTGCAATTAAGCTAGCCTATATTTAAAAAATTTGAAGAACACTGTCACCATTAGTAGATTTTATTATATTTGACTTTTACTATTTAATTCATTTTAAAATATTTTAACTATTATTTGACACTTTATCTCAATTAACTTTATTGTTATTAATTTATCTGTGATATATCTTGTATAAGTGTGACGTAAGTGTCACTTACCTTGTATAAACTGCTTTTAGCAGTATTGTAAAAACTTGAGCCTAGGCTAATACGAACCACAGGTCCTTAGCTTAAATAAAGACACTCTACACTCTCTTGGTCCCTCTCTCCCTCTGTCTCTTTAGAATTAGTACATTGCTTGGCTTCTAATGATTAGTTATAAGTTTGTTAATTCCTATGTAATTTGATTTTGGCCAGATGAGGATCTCTCACAAGGCATCATAAACGATAAATACTCTCTTTTCCAGACCAGGAGGAGGGGAGCGCACTTATCTTAACTTCAACTTAAGCCCCCCCGCTTCTTACAGCTTAAATATCATATTCAACTATACTCAAGGTACTTAAATCTCTCGATGGGTTAGTTGATAAAACGTTTTTCTCAGACGAAACTTTGCACAGCAAGTACTTGATTTCTGGTCAATGCAACTTTTTTACTTTTAATTTTTTTTTAACGGAAGATATATAAGTACTTTTTTCGGAAGGAATTTCACGCAAAATATCTAGTTACGTGCAATACAAATTTTAGTTTTATTAATTACAAAAATTACTTTAAACGTTGAGTGTAATAATGTTTAAACGCTATCAATTAAAGTTTCTAAATTTTTAAATAATAAGTTTCTTTTTTAACAACGCAATTCATTAGCATTTAAATTACTTAATGCATCCTACATATGGCTGAAACACTGAGGTAAAGACTCAATTCTTTCGATTAATCCATTTTTCATTCCAAAAATTTTTATTTGAAGCATTTACGGGTTTTTTAAAATTATTTATTATTAATTAAAAACTTAATTAGAACATCGTCATTCTTAAGCAAAGATTTTTTAATTTTTCAAAATGCTGTTACATAAAATTGAAGCACACATTTAACAGACATTAATATCTTTGAACCATTTGAAACCTTTATCATTTATTTTATTATTTTTGTCCTTAATATATTGTTTTTACTGCATTTTTATTTAGAAAATAAAAGCTAACTGTGATCAAAATTTACTGATCTACTAACTTGATAATTAGTTATTTTTTTTTAAATCGTTTCATTTAACTTTTTCAATATGAACCATACTATAATGTGAGCAATATAAGCAGGTGTTAAAGTTATAATTGAGTTTCCGGGCGTCAGGGCTGGCTGTTGTCCTTTAGGGTTTGGGACTGACGAAAAGTACTGTTTGTAGTTGTTGAGTTTCTCTCTTGCTGCGGGAACTGACGTCAGACTCTCCCCCTTCCCCGCATGGGGCCGACAACTGCCAGGTTCCAGTTCGCGACTACATAGAAGCATCCTTCTTCGCCAGCCGTTCTGTGAGCCGTAAACGTCGCTTTAGGCCTCTTGTTTAACTGAGTATACCTTTACTACAGTTTATCTTATTGGTTTCTTCGCTAGCATCGAAGTTCTTTTGGCTCGTATCAGTTGGACGACCGCCCTACCTGGCTCCCAAAGGCTCTTATCAATTATTATACTCAGATTCTCCAAGGTAAATTTTATGTAATTTTTTCTGGATGTCTTATCAACGAACCGCTACTAGACATTATTTTAAGCCCTCCACAAAAGCTCTGTAAATATATCTGTAAATTTTTTTTTATATTAAATTTAATTCAGTTTCTTTAAATTCTTAAAGTTGCTTCCACTGTTTCATTATTTCTAATCCTACAATTAAAACTAGCCGTAGTCAATTCAACAAATTTTGGTAGCAGAGCGTGGTTGGGTATCAACCGAAACCCAATAAAAGAACAAAAATTTTTTTTAAACTTGGTTTGTTTTGTCAATTTATTACTGGCGATTATATTCGTAGGGACAACATACACCATGAAAGGGTTCATGTGAGAGTTGTACGTGAGAATAATCATCGTCAAGCCGAGCATATTGGAGCCACTCTTCGGCCGTTTGTTTTGATCTGGAAAATCGCCTGGCCTTTAGGCGCCGCTCATACTCTACAGTACGCCTTTGGATATCGGGCATTACAAAGCCGCTAATCCGTCGAGCGAGGAGGGGAGCGGAGTCGAGAGCCGATCGTTCTTGTCGTCTCATCGTCCTAAGTAGAGCCAGTATTCTTCAGCAATAACACGGCAAAAAGGGAGGTGAGAGGGGACTTGCGACAATACACGGATCAGGTGAATTGCTCCAGTTTCTTGTTTGTTGTGTTCTCAACTTCCGGCGCTGGGCGGGGTCCGTTGCAAACTGTTCGTTTAGTGTCTTCTGGTTTTTTTTTCCTGGTTAATCGAGTAGCTTTGTTTGTAGCGTATAATGGAAAAATGGTATGAGGCCCACCTTACAATATTTTATAAAATATTCAATTCGTACGAGAATTTCACCAAGAAAGAAAGAAACGAAATGACTAAAGAGCAGGCTATGGCGCGTCGCGAGCAGCTTGATAAAGATTTGGCCAAATTTATGGAGCGAGACGCGGATATGAACTCTGACAGCAATATACTCGAAAGTCATACGTATTTTCAAAAGGATTGGCTTGAGTTGGTGAGTGAAGGTTTTTTGGATGCCGTAGGGGATTATAACAACTTTTTTGATTGTTTGTAACCCAAGGCGACGCCGCCGACGGGTCGTGCGGACGATTCTCAGGCTGCGTTGTCAGACCGTAATTATTTGCCCAAAATTTCAATCCCAGTATTGACAGGTAAACACGAGGAATGGAAGTCATTTAAGACTTTATTTACGTCATTGGTTTTAAACAGTACGATGTCAAGGTCTGCAAAGTTGCAGTATCTGCTTTCATTGGTTCAGGGCTTCACGACGCAACGACTTAAATGGTTGGACATAACCGATTCGAATTTTGATATCGCATGGGAGAAGCTCATCCACCGGTACGATAATTCTCGGATAAGATTGTCTAAGCACTTCGAAAGCTCGATGTCATTGCCGACGTGCCATCCGCGAAACTTGCAGGATATTAATGAATTGTTGGATAAAACAGAGGAGTTGGTCCGTGCCTTACGGGATTTGGATTGCCCGGTTGATGAGTACGATGTCTGGTTGGTGCATTGCATCATGCGAAAATTAGACAATCAAACAAGAGAAAGTTGGAAGATTTCTGAGGAGGCTAGGCGTGATTTTTTAAGCTATAAGGATATTGTTGATTTTTCGGATCGTAGGGTTCAGTCATTGGAGCAGGCTCATTTGTCTTCGGCCCCAGCTAACTCCACTGCTAGTCCTCAGGTGAATCGTAATTAGCGCGGTAGGGGAAAAACGATTCCTGCGAATTCGGCGTAGTGTGAGAATACAAAATCTCAATCCTCATGCCCGATTTGTAAAACAAATCACCCTTTGTGCAAATGCGCAAAATTTTTGGCTATGTCGCAATCACAACGCTATGAATTGATCAAGAAGGAAAAGCTGTGCATGAATTGTCTTCAGGGCTTGTATGTCGATGGCCGTTTGAGATCTTCCGGTCTTCGCGACAAGTCTTCTGGATTGTTGTCAGTGGTATGAAGGGTCACGGAAGGAGCAGGGAAATGGGTGGGATCAGAGTCAACGGTAGATGCTGAGCCGAATAAAGTGATATCGGCTAATTTGGCACTGGTGAGTGGTTCGGTTCTGTTGGCCACGGCTCGCATTGTCTTGGGAAATGAGAGCGGTGATATTATAGCAGCCCGTGCCTTGATTGATCCTGGTGCGCAGCACAGTTTTGTTTCTGGAGATGTAGTGCAGAGCTTGGCATCCCGACGAAGGGCTCTAGGTATTCAATCGTAGGAATTGGCGGGGCTACGTCAAGTGCAATCTCGGAGGCGCCGCAGCGCGCCGGTCGTGGTCCGACTGTCTAGTGGGCGTCTTTCCTTCAGGGTTGTGGCTGTCGCAATGAAAAATCTTACGCTTTATATACCGTCAACTAGAATTGAGCGTGCTGAGTGGCTTCATCTGTCTGGTCTTTTTTTGGCCGATCCTCACTTTCATAGGGCCGACTCTATAGGTTGTATTCTCGGAGCGGATACCTATTCGAGTATTATGCTTGAAGGGTTAATTAGAGGCCCAGTGGGTGCTCCTCTAGCTTAGCATACCATTTTTGGTTAGATCTTGACCAGGGGGACTTCCTTTCACAGGGCTAAGAGTGAGACGGTCAGTGTACTTCATGCATTGATCGAGCCCTCTATCTCACAGCTTCTCACTAAATTTTTAAAAGTTGAGGAGATCATGACTCCTAAGCCTCTGTCGCCAGAGAATTCCTGTTGCGAAAAGTTGTTTGAAACAACCCATTTTCGGACATCGGAAGGTAGATTTGTAGTGCGATTGCCGTTTAAAAACAAACCTGTATTTACGGATATGAGGGATATTGGTGTCGCTTGTTTGATTTGCTCAGAGAAAAGAAGGAAAAGAGATCCTCAGTTGTCTTAGGCTTATGTCAAATTTTTGAAGGAGTATCTGAATTTGGGGCACATGGCTTTGGTTCCGTCCGAATCCAGGTGTCGTGTTAATTATTACTTGCCTCATCACGCGGTGGTTCCCAAGAGTAATTTTAAATAGATGCGGGTAGTATTTAATGCCTCTCAGAAATCATCAAATGGCTATTTCTTGAACGATTTTTTATTACCTCGACCAAAACTACAGGCTAATACTGTAACGATAACTACTTATTTGCGTTTTTTAAGGTTTGCATTTGTAACCGATATAGTAAAAATGTTCAGGCAGATTCTCGTGAATCCTGGGGATTGAGACTGGCAGCGCATAGTCTGGAGAGAGGATCCTGCTGCAGCGATCCAGGATTTTAGAGCAGTCACAGTCACTTATGGTACTGCTTGTGCTCCTTATTTGGCTCAAAGAGTGCTGAAGCAGTTAGCTGGCGATGGAGGCAAGCATTTTCTGGAGGCCGCTGAGATTCATTGACGCCAAATTTATATGGATGATGCCTTTGGAGGCGCAGATAACATCGAGATGGCGATCAATCAACGCGATCAGCTCATTCAATTGCTGGGCTCTGCTGGTATGGAGTTGGGTAAGTGGGCGGCTAACGATGAGGCTCTTCTCCGTGCAATTGATTCGCTATCAGACTCCGAGGTGGAAGTAAGAGTCGTCGAAGCTGTGTCTACATTCGGAGTCAAATGGCATCCGAGGACTGATTCATTTTATTTTGAAGTCGAGTCTAGGTCTGTAGTGGGCTCTCTTTCTAAGCGCATGATCCTTTCAGAGACAGCTGGACTGTTTGATCCTTTGGGATGGTTAGCACCCACTCTGGTGGTTGCCAAGATTATCTTACAGGATCTTTGGAACATTGGCAGCGATTGGGACCAGTCAGTGCCAAGGGAGTTGGAGGACAGATGGACTTGTTTTAGGATCTCGCTGGCGGAGTTATCTGAAGTTCGCGTGCCTTGATAGCTTGGAACCAGTTCGAGTGGCCATTGGCAGCTTCATGGGTTTGCTGATGCTTCTACGAGGGCCTACGCGGCTGCTGTCTACTTGGTGATCCTTGGAGTTTCGTCGACTCTGCTGATGAGATTGGTGAGACTCGAGCCTCAAAGACCCTTTACGGTCACTGGAGTATATTCTGCTGGACCGAGACCGATCCTGTTTTTAAGAGGTAGGGGAGCAAAGACAACCAAGGGTTATATAGCCATTTTCATTTGTTTGGTGGTGAGAGCAGTTCACATTGAGGTGGTTTCTGACCTCACCAGAGGCCTGCCTGGCAGCCTAGGCAAGATTTGCAGCTCGCCGAGGACACTGCCAGACTACATATTCGGACAATGGCACAAATTTCTAGGGCGCCTCACGAGAGCTTGACCGCTTGTTTCGAAAGTCGTCTGACTTTATGGATGAGATATCCGGTTATTTGGCATCATCCGGGACTTCATGGATTTTCAGTCCACCGAGGGCTCTCCATCTTGGTGGATTGTGAGAGGCTGCTGTTAGAAGTTTTAAGTACCACCTTAGACGAGCCCTGGGCGAGGCCGTTCTTACATTCGAAGAGTTCTCTACACTGGCGGCAATAATCGAGGCTTGTTTGAACTCTTGCCCTCTCTCTGTCCTCGGAGTGGTGACGGCCTAGATGGAATGGCACTTACACCCGGACATTTTCTTATCAACTCAGCGTTACTATCTCATCCCGAGCCTTACAGCAAGTCGGAGAAAAACTGTCGCTTGTTGGATCGCTGGCAACGGTTGACGAGCATTCGTCATAAGTTTTGGGCTAGCTGGCGCAAGGAAGTTCTTCACCACCTCCAGTAGCGTAACAAATGGTTGAATATATCTCCCAATCTGGCTGTTGATGATGTGGTCATTATCCGGGACGAGCTTGCACCCCCTGCTCAATGGCCATTGGCTCGCGTCGTTGAAGTGCATCCAGGTAAGGACGGGCTTGTTAGAGTGGTTATGTTAAGGGCTGCCAGGTCGACTTTTGTTCGGCCTATTGCAAAATTCATTCGTTTGCCCACTAAAATTGAGGCCAAGCAGTATTACGATAGAGCCCGAGGGAGATCAAATCAGAAGAGCCATGAGCCTGCGAGTGATTAAAAGTGCGTGAAGTTGGTGATGATTAAGATCTATAAATCCTAGTGAACTTTTTTATGTGGACTGTTTAGTTCAGTTTTTTTGTTTTGTTGTTGTACTCTAAAATTTTTTAAATGATGTTAGTTTTTTTTTATGTAATCCTTAAGCGGAACAGAGCCTTGAAATATTTTTGTTATTTTTAAGATTATTTATTTAAATGAAGATTGAGCAAGCAGAAGGCTATATAAGTATTTTCTAGCGTTTTTAATTTGATGTGTTAAATTACGTAATTAACTATTGTCTATAAGATTTTTAAATCATGCTTGAATAGTAAAGAGTAAGCACACTCTTCTTTCCTTTTTTGTTCATCTGAATATTGATATTGCATTGGTTGCTGACATGGGAGTCAGCAAGGCATGCAGTTATGTTAAAGTTATACTTAAGTTTCCACGTGTCAGGGCTGGCTGTTGTCCTTTAGGGTTTGAGTCTGACGAACAGTACTGTTTGTAGTTTTTGAGTTGCTCTCTTGCTGCGGGAGCTGACGTCAGACTCTCCCCCTCCCCTACATGGGGCCAACAATTGCCAGGTTCCAGTTCGCGACTGGATGGAAACATCCTTCTTTGCCAGCCGTCCTGCGAGCCGTAAGCGCCTCTCTAGGCCTCTTGTTCAACCGAATATACCTTTAAATCAGGCTAGAACACTACAGTTTATCTTATTGGTTTCTTCGTTGGCATCGAAGTTTTTTTGGCTTGTATCAGTTGTGATTATAGCTGGACGACCGCCCTACCTGGCTCCCAAAGGCTCTCATCAATTATTTTACTCAGATTCTCCAAGGTCAATTTTATGTAATTTTGTCTGGATGTCTTATCGACGAATCACTACTAGATTGCAATCTTCAGACATTGTTTTAAGCCCTCCGCAAAAGCTCTGTAAATATATCTGTAAATATTTTTCTTCATATTAAAATTAATTCAGTTTCTATAATTTCTCAAAGTGGCTTCCAATGCTTCATTATTTCCAATCCTACAATTAACATCAGCCGTAGTCGATTCAACAGTAGGCTATGACTTTTTATATATTTACCGGTGAACTTGAATTTTTTTTTTATCGTTCTTGCATGGTAGATTTTTGTGACTCTCGAGAAAAAAAAAATTCTCTCAAGCTTGTAAACTTTAGAGGACATGGCCGGTATAATTATAAAGAGAGAGCCATCTAGTATAAGATAGCTTGAGAATTTTTTCAGTTAAAACTTCATACAAAATTTGAAAATCTTTTTGTGACCTTTTAGAACTATTAAAAAACTATTTTTTTGTTTTGTTTTTGTTGAAGACAAGTGTAAAAAGAACTCTTAGAACCTGTTACTATACTCGCGTTCGCACAGGCTAAGCTAATATTACTAAAACGAACTTCATTGTCATTAAAATTTTTTTTCAAACGAATTAAAAAATACCTTTGCACTGCACTCTCTTGCATCTGATTCAATGAAGCTAAAAGATGTGACAAATTTGCCGTAGCCAGGACTTACGTTATTTACAACAACATGTAAAATTTTTTTCAAAGAAATTTCTGTAGATTTATCAATCAAAATCGAGAATTGTTGTTTTTTTAATACATCAAGAATTTCGTAAGCTCAGGTACACTTAAAACATTTTGTATTATGCTTGTGCATTTATCTCTTTTCATTTCCATTTTATTTACTACGTAAGATTTTTTGCACATTTTTTGAATGCAGAAAATAAAATTGTCAACAAGTTGAATATATACGTTGTGTTCTGCTAAAAAAAGCTATTTTTTACGGTTTCATAATTTCACTTCCTAATAATATGTAGCAAGCACGAAAATACACATTATGTATAAAGCACATTTACGTAGATGCCTATAAACAATTATAATTGTGTAACATGTTGACAGTATATGCACTAAACAATACATAGTTTGCGCTGCATTAACAATCTCGATAAAACGTTTAAATGTTACACCACAAGTAAAAAAATCACCATGCACCAATTATACAACATCAGTATTACAGCTAACAAAACACTTCCACTATTCAATCGAGCACTGCTTATTTTCTTAGTTTATGCAATACAATTCTATCACAAATACCAAACTATTAACAAAAAAACCGTTATATAGCGAACAAGCAATATAAACCAAGAAAACCTGCTTTTTCGATAGCTACACGACAACCGACGAACTGATATAATGAACACAAAAATCAACAGTCTGCATATACTTCTTAAAAAAAAACGGCGTGCAGAAGTCGCTGAATCAAAAAAAAACATCTCCGCACTCATAGCAAATTAGCGTCCGCTAACCAACTTGTCACGCCTTACCACTTAGTACATGTAGTTTATTATATAATTTTCTCCTTAGATAGTTCACTCATTAATAGTTAAAAAAGCGCATTGCATCTTTTGTTAATTTGCGTGTTTATGCTCATCATAATAATTCATATCAAACTTGAGTGGTTTAAAATATTTTGAATGGACGCATGTAATGCAAAAAATGTAAGTATAAATTTTAAATTTTCGTAATACACTAATTTATGAAAAGCGTAGTAATTAACATGGATTACTTGGCTTATTTCTCATTGTTGGTAGGCACTTTGAGTTACTGAATAATTAACATAAATTTAAGAAAGTAATCTTACTTATCAAATAAAGCTGAAATTTGTCTAGCGTGTAACTAAATATTTTGCATAAAATTCCTTCAGAAGAAAGTACGCACGTAGTTTTTGGAAAGAAAAAAATGATTTAAAAAAATTTCATTGTTATTATTTTCAATAATGAGAGAACGAGACAGTGGGAAAAAACCCTATAACTAGCTCCATCGCTTCAGACGTTATAGTTTTCCTCTAGATCAGTCTAGTACTACAATGACAGGCCAGAGAAGATCACCCTGAGGTAACCAGGCAGTCACGTTATCTGGAAACTTCAGTCAAGAAAGAGTTTAGCTCACCAGTCCCTTTCAGGACCATTTTACGTCGAACTACCTTGCCAACAACTTAACAAAATTGGTAAAAAACAGTCTTTAGTGATAACAAAAGTTTTAACCATGCATATAGTCGCAAGAGGGCGAATTGGAAGGAAAATTTCACTTGTTACAAATGATACAGTTTTGGGCGTTAAGAATCTGACGCAGAACATTTATCAAGATTCGAACAGCAGCGTCAAAATCGACGAATAAATAATCCATTAAGTGGCAGATCAGCTTTCCATTAAGTGACAGATCAGCTTTCCATTATAATAACCTTGACATTGATTACTTAAATTTTTCAGCTATTTAACTAGGTCGAGTCATACGTATTTGTATTCATTGTGGCGCTAAGAATAGAGATACAAGGCTCTAAGACTTTGTTGCTCTGGTGGTAAAATTTTGTGATTGAAAAAAAAAAATTTTTAATCATATATTTTCTATCAGTTTTGCATCTTTACAGATTTAACAAAAAGAGATTTTTCATATATTATAACGTGGGGAAGTGCCAATCAACGGCCAATATCTATTTTATGACGTAAGAAACGCACGGTATTTTCTAGCATTCTACTTTTTTACTTTTTGACAGCTTATTCGACCAAAACTGCATAGATTCCAATAAAAATTTTTTTCTTATTTGTTACAAATTTTTTTTAAAACCATAGATTCGATAATTTCACAACAATCCACCATTAATGATTTCGTGAAACTAATGAAAATACTTAAGAAAAAATTAGGTTGACTAATTTAATTTGACGATGTACATCCTATTTGATTGCAAAATTGCAAAATTGCAAGAAACACTTTTCGCTTAAAATGTACCACATAATATTAAAAAAAATTTTCCATAGAAATTTTATTATTTGCCAATTTGTTGATAAAATTTGTTACTAATTATGGATGTACGAACTTTACAGCAAACTGCCATCGAACATCGTGTTCTGCGGGTCAAAATATATAAAACTGACACTGGAAGATTTAAAAAGTAGTATTTGATTATAAGACACAACGAGACTCAAATAAGTTATAGCATTCATTAAGTTCTTAGAACCATGCTTTTTATGAATCATTGAAGATAGTGCAGGTAAAATTGACGATAAAAATGTTCAAGGGCGCCAGTTGGGGATTAAAACATAATCGACTGTCAGTACTCGTTAACTCCATTTGTCTCATTGTATTTGCTGGTTTTTCTGCGTAAAAATTAATCTTTTTATAAACTCTTTCAAAACCTCCGGGACGGCATTGTTAACATAATCTAATAATACTTTAGAAAATTTCTACTTAGAATTTTCATACTTTATTGACCACACATCCTTGAAAAGTAATATTAACATCCTTTTCAACAATTTTCATACGCTTATCCACGTTACTTTTTTTGACTTTTTTCTTCCTTAAAACTTTGCTGTTGCATGTTATCCCAAGTATTGCAAAAACATAGTATGTTATCATTTATTTATGTACAAACAATTATTACGACTATGCAGTGTTCGTTGAAATCAACGCCCTCAGTTGATGTATCTAATAACAAATTATGCATTTTTTCCGCAGAATCAGTTTTTTGAGACATACCGTAACGTTACCTTAATCAACAGAGGTACAAAATTTTTGGATTTTTATGTAAAAAATTGTTTGTTGATTTTAAATTCTTGCATATTCTCGATTTTTTTTAAGAGTAGCTGATTTATGTTCGCAAGCATTGAGTAGATGCTGAGCAACTTTGTCGCAGATTTCAGTCTTCATTCATTCATTCGTATTGAAGTATTAGGGATCTACTTAAAGGTTTTAATGACACACAATAAATCGCGTTCATAAAAAGTTGCTGGGACGTTAAAGTTTGGTCCAAGATAGACAATTTCAGAGACATACTTTGAAATGACTATATTAGTTGAATTGTGTATCCAATTGTTACTTAATGTGTATAATGTGCACCACCTACT
>NW_019379969.1:12560-27730 GCF_000648655.2 Copidosoma floridanum
ATGAATATAGTTTTGAAAAAACATAATGGTCCATGGAAGACCTCTGACATTGTTCATAGCTTGGAACTGTCTAAAAACATTTTTCAAAAGTTTGACATCACAGTTACAACTAGTGAGCATAGACATATGTTATTATTTAAAATTCCTGATGCAGAAATTCCATGGAATGCATATATTGAAGTAAAAAAAGTTTAATCATCGTAATCATTTGCTGTTTTGTTTTATTTGTAACTTGATTTTTTTTTTTTTGTAACAGGTTTTTAACAAGTCTATTTGGGCTTATTTGATTTTTCTTGCCCTTGTTGTCCCATGGCTTTTTACCATCCTAGCAATAGTACATAATCGTGAAAATAACCATAGATTCTCGATATTAGACAGTTATATGTACGTCTGGCGATTTCTGGTTCATCAGGAACATCCAGGTAATAAATGCATAGGATTATCTTTTTTTTAATTATGCTTATGTATTATAATATTGAGTTAACAGTGTCTTATCCAAAAAACGATGCACGTGTAAAAACATCTTTATATATATACTCAGGAACCAAAAAAAGTATAAATTAATTACACCTTTATATTGCTTTTTTTTAGTAGAAAATCACAAAATAGTTTGAATATGTAAAATTGTTTTGTTTGGCTGACCAAAACAAAGTCAAAATGATTATTCCATTTAGTTACAAGTAAAAGTATGTATTTTAACTATAAAACACTGCTGTAGACACTGTAATTAACAGATTTATCCAGAAATTTAATATTTAACTTCTATGTTCATTAGGTTGCAATAAAAATCCATCACAAAATATCAAATCATAATGAATTTTGCGTTAAAAAAATGCCATGAATGAAAAGTTATTTATACCTTCTATTTTTACAAAATTTACAGATTTACAACTTAGCTCCTTATCGTTTAAATTGGCACAAATATCGCTATTACTGTCCACCTTTATTTTCATCTCGGTATACTCGGGATGTTTTACCAGCTTCTCCACGGTTTTCGAACCAACTATACCTTTCAAAGATATTCATGGATTTCTCAAGGATGGAACGTACAAACTGATTATTCGCAACGACTCAAAGCTGACTGACTTGTTCCCCGTAATTCGTAACTTTTTTAATCGCTGATTAGGAAATGGAATAAAAATAAAGTAATGATGTTACTGTATCTTTTTAGGGGTTGAGCGAGGACATGCTTAAAAATATAAGCTCATATTTAAAAAACATTGACGAGTTCCCAACAAATACAGAGGAGGCTGCGAAACAGGTAATAATTAAAGCTCATTATTATCCACGTAAATCACTTTTGTAAAATATACTAGACTGTACATGGTTTTCAACGATATTTTTAGAAGAATCCAATTTCTACTTTTGCAAAATAAAAGTTGTCAGTTTTCAACCGATAATTCATATAAAAATATAGTCTGGAAGTATTTGATTATTCTATTTAGGCTGGGACATGTAATTTACTTTATACACAAATTTTATGAATATTTTGTACGCAAATTTTGCAACTTTTTGTTAGAAAAACAGTTACATGGCTGTCATGTAGTCCATAAAAATTTTATTTTTTGTACGTATAAATCCATAAAAACCATAGGCATTGTTCCACAATATTTATTATTTTGAGTCAAGTTCAGGGATTTCAGCTGATTGTACAAGTATTTTACTGATTAATTAAACCATCAAAAATGTTTTTAGTGTGTTAAAACAAATTTCTAAATAACCAATTAATCAGACCCATAACTTCTCGTACCCGTTGATCCACTCCAAAACAAAATCCCTAAATCCATAGCGCCTAACGTAGCAGCGACGCAAACGGCTTTTAGATACACTTTTATATTGTATGATACATCTCTGTAATACAAACAGTGATTACTCAGAGCCATTGTGGACTTTTTTTTTAATGGTCAAAATGAGAAGAATTACTTATACGCAACTGATACAGGCTCGTAAGTGTTATCTCCTTTTAATCATGGGTCAGAAAAAATTGTGGTCCCAAATAACTACTGTCCGAAATAAATAATATTTTAGAAACTGATTAAAGTTTGTTGAAAGAGTTGTCAAATTTTGCAGTCGAAATACGAGTATCAAATGTATCTTACCTTGATAAACATTAATAGTTAAAAATAAGAATACAAATAACTAATGTCGTAAAAGAAAGAAAAAAAAATAGTTTAATAGTTTTTGCGATTGAAAACAATGACTCTACCATTTAAATAACATGAATTGGTGTGTAAATGATAAAATAACGGACGCAGGAATGGTAGCTCGACATTTAACTTTAATTTTGCAGTAAAATTATGAATGTCTGTACCAGAGATAGCTATTTCAACGTCAGCGACAGTTTACTGTAACCACTGTTCATTATTTTCATAACTGTGAAAGATAATCAACAAGACCATTTGTTACCATTTAGGGTATTATTTCATTAATTATAAATAATTAAAACAACTACTACTCATTAAATTAAATCGTTTTACATAAATTTGATTTTTTAACGTCACATGCAGCTCCGATTTCAAAATTTTGCGCCTAATAGGACAACCTACCAACCCAGAGGTGGAAACTACTAGTTTCTACAAAACATTGCAAGTAAAAAAGTAGTTCATAGTTAATAAGAAGGGCTGCACGACGTCTTGCAAACATTTCACCCGGATCACACGATACAATTCTATGCCAGCTTCTCACTTAACAAGAATATTGCGAGTATATTGTTCAGATTCTCAAAGGAGGTGGTCAACAATATCCCTTTAGGCAGGCACTGATGGTAAGAGTGGAAAAAATTACCTAAAATCTTCTGAGTGGTTAAATACAAAGTGTTTTTTGTACTTGATTATCACTCTAAGCGCTGCCTTAAACAGATCTCGTCAAGCGAGAACCTGACATAGACTTGTATATCAAGTGAACCGAATAAAATTTTGTATGGCATCGCCCTTCGTATAAACTATAAACTACATAATATTCTTCATATTTTTAGCATAAACTTTAAATAGTAGTGGCTAAATCTTTGTTTAAAAAAACTGCCCAAGATTATTTTTTCTTACCTACATGTGTTACTATGAACACTTAATCACACATTAAGAAAGTAACCACAATTTTATATAGTTATATTTTATAACAAGAAGAGAACAGAACAAAGGACAATGATGAATCTTAGTGGTCATTTTTTGATACTGATACTTTCATTTCATCTATTTTTTTTTTGTTCGAAAAATTGGTTGTACATTGGTTTTTTGGAAATAGACCTTCGCCCCCCCCCTCAGACCCCAGTGGGCTGCACAGCCTTTAATGCGAACCTTTATTTATAAACAACGAACTTTTACTAAATAAAAAAAAATGCCTACCTTACCGACTATTTCTTTAGGCTTCTATAATTTTGTAAAGACGGAATCACACTAAGTTATAAACGATAAATGATGATGGAATGCGAAATATATTTTTGTACGTTGTATTGACGTTGAATAATTATTTAAACATTTTAAATTTCGTAGTTACACTTTTATTGAATTTCTTATTAACAAGCCACAATTCGATCTCACTGTGTGCCCTTAAGGAGATAAATAGGATACGCAACTCGAGCGGAGGCCTGCCTGCCCTTGAGTTCACTTTCCGCCCTTCGAGTACTGTTTGCCCTTGAGCCGGAAGTCCTTGGAGGGTGAAAAGAGCGCCTGTGGGTAATGTACTATTTATATACTATTTTTTAGAAAACTAATCATATACACCATCGAAAAGCTGACTGCAAAATATATCGAAAATGCTGTTCACAACATTCTTTAGGATGAGTAGTTTAAAGCCAAGAAAATGAACTGAAAACAGTAATTTTTAGTGCTAATGCGTCGGGCCTGGCGTGTTTTGCATGAATTGCCTCAATGGGGTAAAAGTTTGGTTGTCGCATGTTTAAAGACCTGTAAAAAAATTAGTTTATTATAAAATTCTATTTTGGGTGCAAAATAAGAAAATGAGTGCTTCGTGTGTAAAATATTTTTATGACAACAGTGAAAATAGTTTAGGTGTTATTATTTGTTATGCAAAATTATGTGTGAGTGAATGTGCAAATGCATATACATCGCATGTAATTATGTATGTAGAACGTTAACACAGTAATAAGAAAATGTATTGTAGAGGCGGTTTTTGTTTGCTTGAATAGGTATGTTTCTCAAAGTTTTGACACTTTTATGTGAATAATACATGTTACACAGTTTTTTTTGTTATACTTATATAACTTGTTGGGTGGATGAATCAACTTCACTCGCTCTGGTATCTTTACAAAAGTCATTTTATTCAATTCGGTACAAGTAGAGTCTCAAGTGAAAAACACTATGTAGATGAGACAAGACCTAAAAGAGAAAAAAAACGGTGATGCAGTGTTGACTCGTTAAAGACAACTTATTTCCGACGCGCCCACCGCTCGGAGGGCGTAACACATCCTGCTCCTTCTAGAGACCTCTTCAAAATGCAGGATAGGCGATTGGTTGGTGAGACCGGGCAATTCAAATACCGGCCAAGTCAGTAGTCCAGACGGGGGTCAAACAAAACTAAATAAATTTTACAAGTTTTATTATAAATAAATGTTGATTTTTAATATTTCTTTGTACCTTAAATAACTTCAACGATATTTAGTAATAATTATTACAGAGATTGGGCCAAATAAGAAACAGTTTTTCCAAACCTCCGCCAAACTCAGGTGCTGAAGAAGCCGAAGTTTGAGAAAGTCTCATTGACAAATTTTAGCAATTTTCTGTTAAACGCAAACTTTGATAAAGTTTGGCAACGCTCCAAAATTTTTGTGCTGCTCATCCTGGATCTATTGACAATAGATCCTTTAAACCTCATCAGAATTTTGTCATACAATATTTTGAAAGAATTATATAGAATTTATTTTCTTGACTAACCAAAAAATAATTTTACATTTTTTTTGCACACTGAGAACAAAAATTTCTTGGAATCAGTATAAAAATTTTTTTTAGTTCTTGGAAATGCATTTTTTTTAATCCTTATAATCTTGGCAAAGAACAAAAATAAACCAATTCAACAAAGATACACCATGTGTACACTAACCATTAACCTTCCTCTACAATCTTCATACAAATAGATTTTGATAAATTTAGTAATAACATTTTTTTTGCAGTTGACATTTTCAGAGTTTTGGTGCGTGCTTCTATGTAACCGTGTATACTTACATACCTAATCGCGTTATTAGAACTTATAGGCATACACTCGCACGTTTAAGCCCGATTGAATGATTAAAATGTTAACCGCAAAAAAAAATGACACCACTAAATTTATCGAAATTTCCTTTCTTGAAAATTGGTTAGAATGTTTAATAGTTTATGTTGACGTGGTGTGTCAAATGATTAGTATAAATTATTCAACTCCATCGTCGAGTAAAAACTGGATAGTTGTAAACTTTGGTCACACGCTTCCTGACAGGCCTCAGGAAGAGTTGTATGTCCAGCTATTTGATTGTTTACTTGTTTAGAAATACAAAAAGTAAAAAAACTGCTTGCGTATAAGAGTAATCAAGAGTTTCCAACCTTCTTTAGCTGCAGAGATTTTTACATCTTTTTCAACTTATCTTACTGTGTTGCTAATGCGTCTTGTTAGTATCTTTGTTTCCTTTGCATACTGTTATTCAATTACTAGTTTTTAAGCTGCAATCTTATTACTGTTCAATCGAATTTATTCATTACTTTCTTTACTTTTATTTAGCCTTTATANAGGCTGAGACATGTATTTTACTTTAGGTACAAAATTAATAAATATTGTGTTCACAATTTTTGCAACATTTTGTTAGGAAAAAAGTTACATGGCTGTCAAGTAGTCCATAAAAAATATAAAAAAATACAAATAACTGATCACGTAAAAGAAAGAAAAAAAAATAGTTTAACAATTTTTGCGATTGAAAACAATGACTCTACCATTTAAATTACATGAATTGGTGTGTAAATGATAAAATAACGAACGCAGGTATGGTAGCTCGACAGTTAACTTTAATTTTACAGTATAATTATGAATGTCTGTACCAAAGATAGCTATTTCAACGTCAGTGACAGTTTACTGTAACCACTGTTTACTATTTTCATAACTGTGAAAGCTAAACAACGAGACCATTTGTTATTATTTAGGGTATTATTTCATTAATTATAAATTATTAAAACAACTACTAGGGGTAAGTGTACCTATCTCCGTGCTCTGCCCTACTCATCCAGCCAGATCAAGCACTAGGGGTACATCCTTTTCCTGGTGGTATGTACTACCAACTACAGAAATAAAATTTTTTTTGTTTACAGTTCTTCTTTTTGTTACAGGCCGAAAAACAAAGAGGAGTTTTGTGAACGTACAGTTATAATTATAGAGGCAAATTTTACTGAAAAGTGATTGAAAAAAAATTATTTTTAAGACTTATTTTTGTTTTTACTCAACTTTATGAAGAATGTATTATAATATTCTTCATATTTTTAGCATAAACTTTAAATAGTAGTGGCTAAATCTTTGTTTAAAAAAACTGCCCAAGATTATTTTTTCTTACCTACATGTGTTACTATGAACACTTAATCACACATTAAGAAAGTAACCACAATTTTATATAGTTATATCTTATAACTAGAAGAGAACAGAACAAAGGACAATGATGAATCTTAGTGGTCATTTTTTGATACTGATACTTTCATTTCATCTATTTTTTTTTTGTTCGAAAAATTGGTTGTACATTGGTTTTTTGGAAATAGACCTTCGCCCCCCCCCCCTCAGACCCCAGTGGGCTGCACAGCCTTTAATGCGAACCTTTATTTATAAACAACGAACTTTTACTAAATAAAAAAAAATGCCTACCTTACCGACTATTTCTTTAGGCTTCTATAATTTTGTAAAGACGGAATCACACTAAGTTATAAACGATAAATGATGATGGAATGCGAAATATATTTTTGTACGTTGTATTGACGTTGAATAATTATTTAAACATTTTAAATTTCGTAGTTACACTTTTATTGAATTTCTTATTAACAAGCCACAATTCGATCTCACTGTGTGCCCTTAAGGAGATAAATAGGATACGCAACTCGAGCGGAGGCCTGCCTGCCCTTGAGTTCACTTTCCGCCCTTCGAGTACTGTTTGCCCTTGAGCCGGAAGTCCTTGGAGGGTGAAAAGAGCGCCTGTGGGTAATGTACTATTTATATACTATTTTTTAGAAAACTAATCATATACACCATCGAAAAGCTGACTGCAAAATATATCGAAAATGCTGTTCACAACATTCTTCAGGGTGAGTAGTTTAAAGCCGAGAAAATGAACTGAAAACAGTAATTTTTAGTGCTAATGCGTCGGGCCTGGCGTGTTTTGCATGAATTGCCTGAATGGTGTAAAAGTCTGGTTGTCACATGTTTAAAGACCTGTAAAAAAATAAGTTCATTATAAAATTCTATTTTGGGTGCAAAATAAGAAAACGAGTGCTTCGTGTGTAAAATATTTTTATGACAACAGTGAAAATAGTTTAGGTGTTATTATTTTTATGTAAAATTATGTGTGCAAGAATGTGCAAACGCATATACATTGCATGTAATTATGCATGTAGAACGTACACACAGTAATAAGAAAATGTATTGTAGAGGCGGTTTTTGTTTGCTTGGATAGGTATGTTTCTCAAAGTTTTGACACTTTTATGTGAATAATACATGTTACACAGTTTTTTTTGTTATACTAATATAACTTGTTGGGTGAATGAATCAACTTCACTCGCCCTTGTGTCTTTACATAAGTCGGTTTATTCAATTCGGTACTAGTAGAGTCTCAAGTGAAAAACACTATGTAGATAAGACAAGACCTAGAAGAGAAAAAAAACGGTGATGCTGTGTTGACTCGTTAAAGACAACTTACTTCCGACGCGCCCACCGCTCGGAGGGCGTAACACATCCTGCTCCTGCTAGAGACCTCTCCAAAATGCAGGATGGGCGATTGGTTGGTGAGACCGGGCAATTCAAATACCGGCCAAGTCAGTGGTCTGGACGGGGGTCAAACAAAACTAAATGAATTTTATAAGTTTTATTATAAATAAAAGTTGATTTTTAATATTTCCTTGTACCTTAAATATCTTTAATGATATTTAGTAATAATTATTACAGAAATTGGGCCAAATAAGAAACAGTTTTTCCAAACCTCCGCCAAACTCAGGGGCTAACGAAGCCGAAGTTTGAGAAAGTCTCATTGACAAATTTTAGCAAACTTCTTAAACGCAAACTTTGATAAAGTTTGGCAACGCTCTAAAATTTTTGTGCTGCTCATCCTGGATCTATTGACAATGGATCCTTTAAACCTCATCAGAATTTTTTTAAACAATATTTTGAAAGAATTATATAGAAGTTATTTTCTTGACTAACCAAAAAATGATTTTACATTGTTTTTGCACACTGAGAACAAAAATTTCTTGGAATTAGTATACAAATTTTTTTTAGTTCTAAGAAATGCTTTTTTTTTTAATCCTTAGAATCTTGGCGAAGAATAAAAATAAACAAATTCAACAAAGATACACCATGTGTACACTAACCATCAACCTTCCTCTACAATCTTCACATAAACAGATTTAGATAAATTAAGTGATAAAATTTTTTTTGCCGTTGACGTTTTTAGAGTTTCGGTGCGTGCGTCTATGTAACCGTGTATACCTATATACCTCAGCGCGTTTTAAGAACTTATAGGCATACACTCGCACGTTATAGCACGATTAAATGATTAAAATGTTAACCGCAAAAAAGAATGACACCACTAAAATTATCAAAATTTCCTTTCTTGGAAATTGGTTAGAAAGTTTAATAGTTTATGTTGACGTGGTGTGTCGAACGATTAGTATAAATTATTCAACTCCATCGTCGAGTAAAAACTGGGTAGTTGTAAACTTTGGTCACACGCTTCGTAACAGGCCTCAGGACGAGTTGTATGTCCAGCTATTTGATTGTTTACTTGTTAAGAAATACAAAAAGTGAAAAAACTGCTTGCGTATAAGAGTAATTGAGAGTTTCTAACCTTCTTTAGCTGCGGGGATTTTTACATCTTTTTTAACTTATCTTACTGTGTTGCTAATGTGTCTTGTTAGTATCTTTGTTCTCTTTGTATACTGTTATTCAATTACTAGTTTTTGAGCTACAATCTTATTACTGTTCAATCGAATTTATTCATTACTTTCTTTACTTTTATTTAGCCTTTATATCATTTATATCAGTATTATTAAAAGACTACGTATAATAATATCGTATACGTGGCACACTTTGCACAATTAATCCACTAGCTCACACTCAAAGAGCTGTTGAAAGCTACGAACTAAAACACTTCGAAAATGGTTGCGTCTTGTACAAAATTTTAGTCTCTTCAATTTCCTTACTATTGGATCAGTACTTGCTGACTAAAAGTGTTTCAGCTTCGCAGCTCGCTTCGAGTATCGAGTTTAGCTTATAAACCTCTGTGTCTAAGGAAGGTACAGTGTACCGAAACAATTGTAATACTAATATATGACAATAAATTGTGAAGATATGTATAAACATATTTTTTATTTGATTTTAATACTTTGAAATTAGGATTAAACGTATTTTTTAAATCTTTAAAAATTTTTAACACAAAAACTAAAGGGCTTAGGTATATACATTTAACTAAGTTTTTTGTTTCAAATGTGCCTAGGAATATTAAAGCATTTTTTTTAAATAAAAGAAAAACTTTGCTAAAATTCTTTGAAAAACGCGGTTAAAAAAACTGCTGGAAGTATGAATATTTTTATTCTGTAGGTTATAATAAACATGATTTAAAAAAAAAGAAACTGCAGAAGGATCTCAGACGACTCCGTTAGTTCCGCTCCTTTAAGCTGAACGTGAGCCTAGTAAAGACACACAAGTAGTAACAGTTTACTTTACGGCTGAGGTTCGTACGAAAATTTTTGCGTACACATGCTGTAAAGTTTGAGTTCCACTGAACATCAAAATTGTAATGTTGTATAGGCACAGAGATTGCAAACTTTTGGCGGGAGTATGCATAAAATAATAGTCGAATACAAAACACGTTTTATGAAATTTAAATCATGACCTCTAGTTGGTTTCTTAACAGCAGTATACATTATTTATTACCTACTGTGCAAAATAAATTATATTCGAATCCATTCATTAAGTACAACTTAATTAGATTTTTCTATAATAGCACATAAAACAGAACGCAATACATGACTTCTCCATACAAGATTGTATTTTAACTTTTATCGTGTATTTTTTATTTCCAGACTCTGACTGTAATCTCAGTAGGAAAAACAGAGCTCGTACCTGGTGCTCATCCAGCCAGATCAAGCACTAGGGGTACATCCTTTTCCTGGTGGTATGTACTACCAACTACAGAAATAAAATTTTTTTTGTTTACAGTTCTTCTTTTTGTTACAGGCCGAAAAACAAAGAGGAGTTTTGTGAACGTACAGTTATAATTATAGAGGCAAATTTTACTGAAAAGTGATTGAAAAAGAATTATTTTTAAGACTTATTTTTGTTTTTACTCAACTTTATGAAGAATGTATTATAATATTCTTTATATTTGTGTCATAAAATTCTAATGACTTTCAATTATTTTCTTTTTAGACCAGAAAAATGAAGATATCCTGTTTTG
The DNA here is from genome assembly GCF_000648655.2 of Copidosoma floridanum. Next base: position 23,188 of record NW_019379969.1, read on the forward strand.
TTGTGATTTCATTTATTCTTTCATTTGTTTGGGGAAAATATTCTTTAAGCAGCGAAAAAAGTTACGTTGAAATAATAACTGAACTAAACAAGTTTTATGGCATCACGAGTACTGCAATAATTTACAGTGACTCTAAGCGTTAGTAACTACCATCCTGAATATATAAAAATTATTTTTTTTGTCAATTAATAGTCTCGCTTGCAATTTAACAGATGAGCGCTCTGTCGTGGCAATGGTAAGGGATCTATCTCGTACTTTACACTACTCCGTTGCGGTAAACTTATCAGTTTTACCAGAAGAATTACCGAAAATAAAAGCCCACCTCCAATCATTATTTGCGGTTCTCTTAAATACTATTGAGGACTTTGAAAAGTTTGTAAGCTTCGCAAAAGACAACGACTTATCGTCTCACGTGTGGCTTTTATTGTTCTCATCAGCTATGACTGAGGATACGCAGAATGTCTGTCATAGGCCAAAAGAGAATTATTTAAATATCAACTACGCAAGTCAGGTGCTGGTAAAATGTGGTGAGGATCCAATCATAAGAGAATGGTACGCTGTAGAACCGAAGACTGAATTGCAGATACTATCATTCCTCGAGTGGAGAGAGGAAAATAAATTAAAAGTCATGAATGAGGAAAACTTATTTGAGAGGAGGAAAAATCTTACGGGGGTTACACTTACAGTAACTTTCGAGGTAACAAGCGTATCTAATTTTTTGTCTTGAAAATATTTTTGCATCCAAATAAATAACTTTTTTTATAAAATCGTTTGTAGCCTGGACAAAAGACATGGAGGGCAGGAATAAATGCTGTGCTTATTGAAGAGGTAGCAGCACACATGAATATAGTTTTGAAAAAACATAATGGTCCATGGAAGACCTCTGACATTGTTCATAGCTTGGAACTGTCTAAAAACATTTTTCAAAAGTTTGACATCACAGTTACAACTAGTGAGCATAGACATATGTTATTATTTAAAATTCCTGATGCAGAAATTCCATGGAATGCATATATTGAAGTAAAAAAAGTTTAATCATCGTAATCATTTGCTGTTTTGTTTTATTTGTAACTTGATTTTTTTTTTTTTTGTAACAGGTTTTCAACAAGTCTATTTGGGCTTATTTGATTTTTCTTGCCCTTGTTGTCCCATGGCTTTTTACCATCCTGGCAATAGTACATAATCGTGAAAATAACCATCGATTGTCGATATTAGACAGTTATATGTACGTCTGGCGATTTCTGGTTCATCAGGAACATCCAGGTGATAAATGCATAGGATTATCTTTTTTTTTAGTTATGCTTATGTATGATAATAATGAGTTAACAGTGTCTTATCCAAAAAACAATGCACGTGTGAAAACTTATATATATATATACTCAGGAACCAAAAAAAGTATAAATTAATTACACCTTTATATTGCTTTTTTTTAGTAGAAAATCACAAAATAGTTTGAATATGTAAAATTGTTTTGTTTGGCTGACCAAAACAAAGTCAAAATGATTATTCCATTTAGTTACAAGTAAAAGTATGTATTTTAACTATAAAACACTGCTGTAGACACTGTAATTAACAGATTTATCCAGAAATTTAATATTTAACTTCTATGTTCATTAGGTTGCAATAAAAATCCATCACAAAATATCAAATCATAATGAATTTTGCGTTAAAAAAATGCCATGAATGAAAAGTTATTTATACCTTCTATTTTTACAAAATTTACAGATTTACAACTTAGCTCCTTATCGTTTAAATTGGCACAAATATCGCTATTACTGTCCACCTTTATTTTCATCTCGGTATACTCGGGATGTTTTACCAGCTTCTCCACGGTTTTCGAACCAACTATACCTTTCAAAGATATTCATGGATTTCTCAAGGATGGAACGTACAAACTGATTATTCGCAACGACTCAAAGCTGACTGACTTGTTCCCCGTAATTCGTAACTTTTTTAATCGCTGATTAGGAAATGGAATAAAAATAAAGTAATGATGTTACTGTATCTTTTTAGGGGTTGAGCGAGGACATGCTTAAAAATATAAGCTCATATTTAAAAAACATTGACGAGTTCCCAACAAATACAGAGGAGGCTGCGAAACAGGTAATAATTAAAGCTCATTATTATCCACGTAAATCACTTTTGTAAAATATACTAGACTGTACATGGTTTTCAACGATATTTTTAGAAGAATCCAATTTCTACTTTTGCAAAATAAAAGTTGTCAGTTTTCAACCGATAATTCATATAAAAATATAGTCTGGAAGTATTTGATTATTCTATTTAGGCTGGGACATGTAATTTACTTTATACACAAATTTTATGAATATTTTGTACGCAAATTTTGCAACTTTTTGTTAGAAAAACAGTTACATGGCTGTCATGTAGTCCATAAAAATTTTATTTTTTGTACGTATAAATCCATAAAAACCATAGGCATTGTTCCACAATATTTATTATTTTGAGTCAAGTTCAGGGATTTCAGCTGATTGTACAAGTATTTTACTGATTAATTAAACCATCAAAAATGTTTTTAGTGTGTTAAAACAAATTTCTAAATAACCAATTAATCAGACCCATAACTTCTCGTACCCGTTGATCCACTCCAAAACAAAATCCCTAAATCCATAGCGCCTAACGTAGCAGCGACGCAAACGGCTTTTAGATACACTTTTATATTGTATGATACATCTCTGTAATACAAACAGTGATTACTCAGAGCCATTGTGGACTTTTTTTTTAATGGTCAAAATGAGAAGAATTACTTATACGCAACTGATACAGGCTCGTAAGTGTTATCTCCTTTTAATCATGGGTCAGAAAAAATTGTGGTCCCAAATAACTACTGTCCGAAATAAATAATATTTTAGAAACTGATTAAAGTTTGTTGAAAGAGTTGTCAAATTTTGCAGTCGAAATACGAGTATCAAATGTATCTTACCTTGATAAACATTAATAGTTAAAAATAAGAATACAAATAACTAATGTCGTAAAAGAAAGAAAAAAAAATAGTTTAATAGTTTTTGCGATTGAAAACAATGACTCTACCATTTAAATAACATGAATTGGTGTGTAAATGATAAAATAACGGACGCAGGAATGGTAGCTCGACATTTAACTTTAATTTTGCAGTAAAATTATGAATGTCTGTACCAGAGATAGCTATTTCAACGTCAGCGACAGTTTACTGTAACCACTGTTCATTATTTTCATAACTGTGAAAGATAATCAACAAGACCATTTGTTACCATTTAGGGTATTATTTCATTAATTATAAATAATTAAAACAACTACTACTCATTAAATTAAATCGTTTTACATAAATTTGATTTTTTAACGTCACATGCAGCTCCGATTTCAAAATTTTGCGCCTAATAGGACAACCTACCAACCCAGAGGTGGAAACTACTAGTTTCTACAAAACATTGCAAGTAAAAAAGTAGTTCATAGTTAATAAGAAGGGCTGCACGACGTCTTGCAAACATTTCACCCGGATCACACGATACAATTCTATGCCAGCTTCTCACTTAACAAGAATATTGCGAGTATATTGTTCAGATTCTCAAAGGAGGTGGTCAACAATATCCCTTTAGGCAGGCACTGATGGTAAGAGTGGAAAAAATTACCTAAAATCTTCTGAGTGGTTAAATACAAAGTGTTTTTTGTACTTGATTATCACTCTAAGCGCTGCCTTAAACAGATCTCGTCAAGCGAGAACCTGACATAGACTTGTATATCAAGTGAACCGAATAAAATTTTGTATGGCATCGCCCTTCGTATAAACTATAAACTACCTTTTTACTTTCCATGTTTGGTAAAAACTAGTAGTTGCCAACTAGCGGGTGGTAGGTAGTGCTATTAGGCGCAAAGTGATAAAATTGGAGCTGCGGGCGACATTTGAAAATTAAATTTATGTAAAACGATAAAGTTTAATAATGAGTAGTTATTTTAATCATTTATAATTAATAAAATAATACCTTAAACAATAACAATTAATTTTGATTTCCCATTCTAGTTGCCCTGATATAAGTTGTCGAAATAATAAACAGTAAAAGTCAATACTGCTGGAATAGACATTCATAGGTTTACTACAAAAATGAAGTGCACTGTTGATATTTCTAATCCTACTATCACCAAACCATTTTTGTCATGAATATTATAAAAAATTATCAGGGGACTCTAGGGGTGCATACTTACTGAATGTACGTCACAAAAACATGTTATTTAAGGTTATATTATACCATGAATGTTTTTAATTAACTAAACAAATTTTTATCAAAAATGTCTTTTAGTAAGAATAAACGTTGAAATTTGAGTTAAACACTGAAAGCGCTTAAGATGCAATGCCTTAGATATCTTTGTAAAAAATAATACCTGCACTAAGGCTCAAATTTAAGACGTTGGTGTGAGATCTGTAAATATTAATTCTTACACAGAAAGGATTAAAAACTTTAGCTTATAACTATATATTATTTTAAAAGGTATAAAAATCAAAATATTCGTATGAACCAAAAATAGCCTACTCATAACATCACTTAGAAAC
>NW_019379969.1:35953-50322 GCF_000648655.2 Copidosoma floridanum
GGAATAAAAATAATTATACAATCTTTCATATTGATGAAAAATGAGGTTAACCTAACTGTTGCTATATAAACATACATGTATTTAAATAAAAAAAATTATTTTAAGTTAAGCCTCAGTTTGAATGGAATATGGTAACAGAATTTTATACGTTTAAGTATACTAACTTTATTATTCTTCTTTGAAAAATTTGAATTAAGCGGGCTTAGAACAAGACGATAAAAAATCGACAAAAACTAAACAGTGCACGTGCTTACAAGTCTGTTCCAACATACTTAAAGAGTTATTGCTCAAACGTATATATGGAAAAATGCTGTATATTCTTGTTATGTTCCCATAAACTTTACACAGTGGGGATATTGCAAGTCAGAAAATAATTTATTTCCTAAATTTATGACGAAAAGTCCTTTGCCTCAGAATGTTGTGCTACCATGTAGTTGCAAAAAATCGTGTAAAACTAAAGCATGCCACTGTAAAAAAAATGGTTTGAATTGTATCGCTCTGTGCGGTTGTGATTCAAATGTTTGCGTAAAAAAATGTGTCGTATGTGTAGAAGAAGATGATTGTTGATGAAGCGTTGTAACCTTTTGTCATTTGAATTCTTATTTTTTTAATAAAGAATTAAATAAATTACGTGATTTTGTTCCAAAAATTAAATTCAAACCTAATCCTGATCCTTGTACTTTTTAGCAATTCAATTTATTTTATCAGGTTAAAAAAAATCGGCACGGCACGGCGCTCTTGATACATTTTCAAGTTGAATTGGATTTTCGTAATTAAAAAAACATAACTGGATTTTTATTCCCACAATTACTATAGAAGAATAATGTACTTACCATTAAAATCAAATCTGAGCGCCAGTAAATTCCGTGTACTCCTCGTGAGTGGGAAAGAGATGAAGCATAAGAGCTGCGGCCAGCAGCAGCCGACCGTAACGATGCACACGCTTGATTGTGAATTAGAAATAAAGGGTTTGCAATGAAGTAACATCCGGAAACGCCTTAGTATTTTGTCAAGGGATGTTTGAAGAATATTTGAGAACTTTGGCAACATCAAAATTTTTAATTTTTATTGTTGTTTTTCATACTTGAAAGTGGCGATTTTCACGGTTTTTTAAACTTTGTACAATTATTACCTCGAAAAGTATTGATTTTGGAGAAAATTTGCAAGACATCTTTTTTGTTCAGAATTGTCCAAAAAAGCTAAAAAAATTTTCTCTAGGGCAAAATAAACAATATTCTTAATTTGTTTAAAAAATTTTGTTTAAACATTTTTCCTACAACTTTGAAGCCTGGCAACATGCAAATTCGTTTTAAGGTAATCATTTTGCGTAAGATCGTGCAAAAAAATCTTATCCAAATAATTTCTCCCACGAATTCCAGATTACGACCCGGACTATCGGGGCTTATTATTTTGGCCGCGTGGGCACGCGTGCCAGGCTTTGGAAATTTTCATTTTCGAGCCTCCCATTCACGGGATCTCGCGTTGCTAAACACTAGCTTTTGGTCGATTTTTTCTCACGCGTTTGAAACCCTCAGCAGTTGCATGGTTTTCTAAATTTACTTACCATCACTCTTCTGCATTGAACGTTCGAGTAAAAAAAATGTCTCTATTAAAAATGAAGATTTTGATTATCAGACATCACTGAATGGTCTCTTTAATTGGGGGTATTGCACCTGCGCTTACTAATCAATTGCGTAACCGAGCCCTCTCGAGCGTAATACATATTTCGCTCGCAGGGAAGCGGTTACACGGTTTTCCATGATTAACACGAACATGAACTCGCGAGCCAGTTGACCAGCAGCGGGGCGTCGTTGTACGCGCTCCTCGGCAGGGAACCCGAGCTCCGGCAAATCCGCGGTGCTAAGCTGGCCAGTCAGCACGACACAACGGAGGTCGAGGCTGCCCTCAAGGAGGTAGTCGAGGGCACCAAAAGGGAGATCCAGGAGAACAAGGACCAGATCGAGAACGTCAAGGTATTGCTTACCATTTGCTGTACTTGTGTGTACGTGTATGCGGTGAGTAGAGACGTTTTTTTGGAAGAAACATTTTCTGTATGGATTAAAAAAATGTCTGGACATCTACGTAAAACACTGATCCATGGATTACTATCGATAAATCAATGATTAAAATATGAGGTCTGAGTAAAGCGTCAAGGTAGTTGTATCTCGAAATTCCTGGACTTTGAAAAAAAAAAATTACATTACTCAGTAAATCTAAACGGAGTGATTTTGTTGCATGTGATTGTCACGTTTACAAGGTAAAATGTTGATTTTTATCAACTCTCCTTATTGATCCATCAACACAACGTTTGTATCGTATACAATTTTTAAACAACAGTTTTAAACTATAATCCAAACATATGAGCTAAGAGTTTATTATTTTGCTAACTGAATACCTTCAGATTAAAGAATTGTAATTAAGCAATAGTAAATACTTACATGATGCAAGCAAAAATTTAGAAACAAACACATCTTCTGCACGGTACTCAATTTTTAAAAAAAATTTTAATAGCTGAATTATTAAAAGTGCCATTTCGTAGTATATAAGACAAGGTCTTATTTAGGTGTTCTTAACACTTTTTTTTAATATCCCTGAAACTTCGAATAATCTTATAATTATGGATTTAACGAAATTATCAATTTACGGCTCAAATGTAATGATAAGATGAATCTCACGGTGCTTACATATTTTTTACTTAGCAATGTATAACAAATTATTAAAAAAAACGTATCTCTTTACACAACGAAATATAAATTAAATTTGTTTGACATGTCTCTGTAATAATGTTTGTGTGATTAAGTTTTTAAAAAAATGGGTTGAATAATTACAAAAATTATTTGTGTTTCTTTTCTTGTTATTGTAGATAAAAAATAAATGTTATTAAAATTTAAATTTCGTTAGTTGCTTATACCGTTTATCGTTTTCTAATAATGTTAAATATAATTGAAAGGCCACAACTAGTATATACAAAAACTTTTTTTCTGTCAATTTGGAAAAAATATTGTTTAATTTTGGTGCTTGTTTTTATTCTCTTTTTATGTTTAATAAAATTCATTGTCGACTGAAAAACAACGTTTTTACTGAGTAGTTATTTTTAATCTAAAATATGAATACTTAATTATGTCAACAAAACCAATCCATCCACTTTGACGTTAATAACTATACGAATAAATATCTAAAGGTAAATTGTCAAAATGAACTTTTTACGTTCTGGAAAAGTACTTATTCTACCCGTACACTACTTACAAGCGTACCTTGCGTTTTTGAAAAAATCAAGACTTAGAAAAAAAATGACACCATATACAATGGAAAACACACGCGGGTTCTAGGGCACAGAGCAGAATTTGGACATGCGGATAGAGCGACGAAAGACGGAGCTGGAGCGCAACCAAAAGCGCCTACAGACGCTCCGTCGGGTCCGGCCCGCCTTCATGCAGGAGTTTGAAAAGCTCGAGGATGAGCTCAAAGTCTTGTACNAATGAAGGGTTTGCAATAAAATAACATCCGGAAACGCCTTAGGATTTTGTCAAGGGATGTTTGAAGAATATTTGAGAACTTTGGCAACATCAAAATTTTTAATTTTTATTGTTGTTTTTCATACTTGAAAGTGGCGATTTTCACGGTTTTTTAAACTTTGTACAATTAATATCTCGAAAAGTATTGATTTAGAGAAAATTTGCAAGACATCTTTTTTGTTTAGAATTGTCCAAAAAAGCTAAAAAAATTTTTTCCAGGTCAAAATAAACAATATTTTTAATTTGTTTAAAAAAGTTTGTTTAAACATTTTTCCTACAACTTTGAAGCCTGGCAATATGCAAATTCGTTTTGAGGTCATTATTTTGCGTAAGATCATGCAAAAAAATCCTATCCAAATAATTTCTCCCACGAATTCCAGATTACGACCCGGACTTTAAACTAAACGGTTATAAACAATACAAAATAACTTAATACAATATAAACAATATGGCGGCTGGCCAGTATAAGATTGTTCACTTTCATCGAATTTTTCGATGGTTTCAAAACAACTTTTTATACTGTCTGCACTAATTACACCTGTAAAGTCAAGCTCATATTTATCATCTATTTATAACATTTTTAATAGCATAGTAGTACATGCCCAAGGGTGTCCCTACAGGACATTTATCTCACATAGATTTTTTTGAAAGATATTATTTAAGCATTATAAGTGTAGTAAAAATACAATAAAAAATACCCAAAAATATTGCAGATTATTCAACTGTACCCTCTTTCACATATTTAATTTTGAAAATTTGCAACAAAAATCACTTAAAATTGCATTTGTAAGATCTGTATGAACCCCCTAATTTTTGTATGTATGGAAGATTACCTGTTTTATTTTCAAATAAATCTATAATATTTTTTGTTTCAATAACACAACAGGGGTCAAGTTNCTCTGCTAAGATATACTAATTTCTAAATTATTGAAAAAAATGGGTACCTAAAAAATATTGTTAAATACATAAATTATTTATTTAATGTGTAATCAAACCAAAAGTAAATAAAAATTTACATTACAAATATGTTACGAACGTCTAAGATAACATGTTGTAATCCTGTTCGTAATACAAGAGGTCGTGGGTTTAAATCTCTCGGGAATCTGTTTTTTTTTTTGTTTCTTGTTTTGGATTGATTAAAAGAGAAAGAAATGAAATTATCAAACTTAAAATCTTGTAGTGTATGTAGAGGAAACCAGAAGTACGTCAAGGAGGACGGGGCAAAGAGAAGAATCAAACACAATCTACTTTTGTCACACTTTTTCTCATTGACATAATATGAAGTCGTCTATTTACCCTCGGGTATAACGCACCTGAGAAGTCTTTTTTTAAAAATACTACTTATTGACTATATAGTATAAACCATGCAGTTATAATTAAACTACGATTGACAGTAATTTTTGGTTACTCATTATAGCCATGAACTAAAATAAATTAAAACTTTTAAATAAATTCGAACTTTGGAATTTATCATCGCCATTTTTCATTAGCAAATATGGAAAATGCAAAAACAAACTATTTTATATATTTGATTTAAAAAGTAAAAATATATTGTAATACGATACTGGAGCGAGAGAAATGTGATTCATACGCACTTAGTGTTACACGTGCAAATTAAGATCGTCAGAACCACAACAGATGGTTCCATATCGAGTTCCCGTGCACGGCATGACAAAATAATTATTCTGTGTCTTAGATTTTTTAACATTCTTTACAGTCTCGTATTTAGACCCTTCTTGTTCCAAGTTAGTAGCTATGTGTTGTAATTAATAATATCTCTATAGGTACATCACGTCAATAGAAAACAAAAAAAAATATGAGTGCCCGAAGGGCGCACTTTTTGTACTCTGTATGTTTTCTTTTTATTACTTATCTAACAGTAAGATTGTTATACAATATTTTTCGAAAACCAATGATTAATTCTAAAAGTAAATGAGTTACCAAGTATTTAAGGGTAACTCACCATTTAAATGCTCTTTTTTTAAAAGTGCCTTCACCAATTAAGGATAAATCAATGGAATATCACCGTTAATTTTTTTAAATACCATGAGTATTATACGGCAAAATACGCCATACTGAAAAATACACAGTTTTTAAAATTTCTAATAATCTACTTCGTGTACACCTTTTAACTAATTTGAATTAAGGACAGCAAAAAAAATCTAGAGTCACACCTTACATCATACATATACAAGCTCTAGCGCAAGAACTATAAGTAAGCGTTTGTCTCTACACCCCTCGTTTCACGCCTTCACAAATTTCAGCGCATAAAGTCTCAGGACAAACTTTACATAGTGGTGTCGGAGACTTGTAACATTTTTATTGTCTTGAAAAAAGTCTCCTTCCTCGCATCGCGCTAACATAATTCCTCTGCGTGTCTCTGCTCATACTGAACGATTGAGTATGCAGAAAAAAAAAATACGTATGGAAGTAAACAGCCACCGTCCTCATCACATAGGAGCATCGCGTCAAACGTTAATAGACAGTATACTTTCTCTGCGCAATCATATCATCCCCATACGTGTATGTACACCTGCTCACGTGAAGATAGAGAGCCTCGCTGCTTTGCGCTCGTTGGGGGCCCGTCAAGCATAAGGTGCTCATAGCGACTGTATGCAAAGGTGGCCAGGGGCGGGAAAAGAAGCCTCAGGGACGAGCCAAGTCACGAGACTCACCAGTGAAAGTGTCGGCGATAGATGCAAGTATATAACCTTGGTCGGGATGGAAGGAGAGAGATACGAGGATAAGCGCCTTCCAGCCTTTTTTGTTCTGTCATGTAATGCTCACGTGCTCGCACACACACACACACACACACACACACACACACAACCGTGGCTTTTACGGTGGAGGCTCCTCCTCTCCTATTCTCTTGTTTTGCCTCTCTGCAAGGCTGTATTGGAAACTTTGTCCAAGTGCCATAGCTCCTGGGGGTTATTTGTCCGTCGATTGGAAAGGGATGTCAAAATTATATGTCCTCAGGTTATTCAGAAATTTTTTTCTCGCAATGCTTCAAACTATTCGTTTCATTGGCATGTACTTGGTAATCGATGAACACCTTTTTCTTTTAAACCATTACTTATTAAATGAAACGGAAAAAATGCCACTAATATATGTTGTTTACTGTACGTCCACTTGTAACGAGTGTAAAGGATTTTTAATTTTAATTTTTACTTTGAAATTTATCGCATCATTCTTGGTTATTGTGTAACATTATAAAGAACTAAGCGTACAATTAACACTTATTTATGTAAGATAACCCCTTGAGTAATGGATTTGAATAATCAAATTATTTATTTTTTTCTTACATTAAGAAAAAGTATATTGTGGTTTGGATTCAGCAAAGAATTTATTTACGTAAACGAACAAAAGAAATTCTCAAAAGAAAATTAACGTTACCCAATTTCACGTGCACACGAGAAAAGTATTTTACCATAGAGCAATTCGTTGTCGATCTGGTGATAAATCTAATCACGTGGGTATTAAAAACGAATCTTTGGTTTGGTGGTCAGCGAGCTTTCTACTTTCAGATGTCCATGCGTCAATTAAATTTACTGGTAATTTCATCAACTTTCCTCAAGAAGCAGCTGTTAAATATTTGGAGTACAAACATCACTTGCTTGTAGTATCAACACATTTCTAGTTAAAAAATAATACGTTTTACTGTTGTCAAAGAATGAAATTTATTTCATGAATTCTAGATTATTAATTTAATTTGGTTAGTTAAAAATTTCTCAATTGAATTGTAAGGAATTTATTGGTAGTCTATTCTTCCTTGTTCGTACTACTGTACAATTGTGTATTTTGTGCACGACGAAATAAATCACAAAATATAATTTCACCTTCGAATATCTGATTAATAAAGAATATACATTACTAATGAGAAGTGTAACTAACCTTGAAATTAATTGTGAGTTTTTCCGACAACGTGATGTACAAAAAATCGTAAGTCATCATAGCTAATTGTATCAGTGAAATTTTTCATTTAATAAAAACTGCAGCCTACTGCAATAATGTAAACCTCGAGTGTTGTAAACAAATAGTTATATTAATTCTCTAGCTCGAGTTATTATTATAAAAAACGTACTATACTTAATAAAGGATAACTTAATATTAAAAGATATTTTTATTAAAAGAGAATTTTTCAAGCAATATGAAAATGAATTAAGAACTTGTCTCAAAATTTTATTTTTCAAATCTTAAAGTTGAATATATAGTTTATGAGTTATACATCTCTAAAACAGTTAAAGTTTGAAAAGTAGTTTTTTGTAAATATTGATAAGCAAGTATATTAATTATCTAGACATTATTATGTAAACGTAATAATTATATGTATGGTAGTTAAAGTACATTTTTTTTCAAATTCTATAAGTATAGTAATAAAATACGTTCTCTTATCGTTTTCTTAAATGTTAAAAAAAACCTACTAACACAAAATAAACTTCCTTCTATACTCGAAATCTTCTTTGTTGTTGAAAAGGTAAATTTAGGATAACAGATTCCTAAACAATTTATAGCGTAGGATTCAGGATTAAATTGAAAAAAAAAATTTGTAATATAATTTCTAAATTTGGTACAAATCACATGGAAAATGAAACACATTTTTGTTGAAAAAAAGATCTTCCCAATAGTTAAAATATTTATTTCTTCTAGTTATGGTGTTGTTTTCATGAATAAATAATTTTATTTTGTAATGNCGTATTACAAAAAGTTGAAGCCATTTAAATAAAATTTACAATTGATAAGACTTGAACTTGGTCTTCTAAATAAAAAATATGTAAGATTTAATTAAATGGTATATTTTTTGGCGATCTTTTATTAAAAGTTTATACATATATGTATTTGAAGGCTGGAAGTAAAAGAACTTATTTTCAGTTGTATTCATCCCAACGCTGTTCGAATATTCATACTTTAATCGGCAAAAATACATTCCTACATTAAAAGTTTTTGTGTGACTTTATTACTAGTATAACAAGCAATACTTGTGATACGTCAAATTAATAGGCTCATATATAGATGAAGGTACTGTTCCAAGTACTCTTAGCCCATCCATGTCCTTTTGTGCTTGTTATACCAGTGATAAAGTCACACAAAAATTTCTATTATCTAAATTCATCATTCTATTACTAAAACATACATTTCTGTCAGCCACAGACGCGCAGAAGTCGGCGAGAGTCAACGTGTCGCAGCGACGTATCTACGGCAGCATGTCGGGCCGACGCCGCGGAGCGACGACTCGCGGGACGAACAGGAGCGCGGGCTCCTCGGACTCAGACAGTGACCTGCTGATCGACAATATCGACGACGAGGACGACGAGGACGAGGACCTGCTGGACTCCGTGGGCCCGGGAGACGATGACTTCAACAGAAAGACGATCGAGGAGAAACGGGCCAACAGCAAAATCGACCACGCGGACGACGAGTTTAAGAATAGAGCGATTTGGCGGGAAAATAAAACGAGGAAGTTGAGTGAGTGTTGATTTTTATTATGTATATGTTAGGCAGTAAACAAATTGGCAAATTTTATTTCGCTCGTTATTACAAGTACTTTTATTTTTTCTTACAGAATCAAACGCAGCGTCTCATCGGACCGAACAATCGATAACTCTTGAGGGCCGACGATGGTTCCATCAAGCTTCGCGTTGTAAGCTCATTAATCGTGACCAGCCTATGTTGTTAATTTTGCTTTAAAATATTCGTCACACTTGGGGAGGCAAAAAAATTAAAATTAAGGAAAAAAATTTCGGTGTGCAAAAATTTCACGAAGCACCACCATGTGTCAGCTCGGTTACACGTTCCTCTCGTTCCATTGACGCAATTAATTTTTGACGCGAATCGCGTCGATCACAAGCAAAGTCATCGCCGTACGGTCAGAAAAGGTAATATGATCGACCGCTACTTATATACCCTACTTATTCAGTGTATGTACAAATTTTTTATTTTTAATGATATAAACATATAATTATGCGTGAAAATTCTCATGATACACATCATCCTGCGCCGAGATCATGTAATTAAGAATGCGATTTTAATGCAACGTAACCAATGTACAAAAAAATAAAACGTTGATCGATTACTTATATTATTAACTGAAATTACTCGAAAAAGCTGAAAAATTTGGTAGCCACGTACGTTTCAAATTGTTTATTTGCTATGCGCCTGTGTCAGGTTGCGCCGTCGAGTGAGAGAAATTGTCCCTCACTATGATCTCCAGAATGCATGGAGCCTTACAGGAAATTATTTAAATAAATTTATAAAATGATTATTAGGAGTTGGTTAATCAAATGAATCAGTGATTTGAGTGTGTATTATGTGAGTGTACAGAAATATACTTCGCTTAGTGTCGTCGTATAAACTACAAGATTAGCAACAATAAAAACAAGATCTGCGACTGTGATAACAGAGTACATATGAGTGCATGTACATGCTTGCGCTTGTGTGGAGCTAAATAAACACAAGTTCTGCTTACATTTATCTATTTCTGACAACACAGTGATCAATATGAGTAATTACTATTGCCAGGTTTGGTTAACTTTTACACATTCATATTACCTGTCCATAGATTACTTATGTACTTCTATTGCCTACTGCGGTAGTCAATTTAGTANTAAACACAAGTTCTGCTTACATTTATCTATTTCTGACAACACAGTGATCAATATGAGTAATTACTATTGCCAGGTTTGGTTAACTTTTACACATTTATATTACCTGTCCATAGATTACTTATGTACTTCTATTGCCTACTGCGGTAGTCAATTTAGTAACGATCGATGTGATGCCATTAGACAAAAGCTTCCTTTTATTTCAGTAGTATGTTGGTAATGAAGTTTGTTTTATTTTCAGCTGAATCCATCTACTATTATATATAGTTTACTACATATTTATACAGTCGGCTATCAAATAATTTAATATCAATGATTGCCATAATTTTCTGCGTTACTACGTAACAAATACAAATTGAAAAACCATAAGAGTTTTCATGTTATTCTACAGATTCAAATTTTTTTTATTGCGCGCGTTTCCTACATCAGTATGGACGGCAGTGTTTGTCGCTGCACTCACCGAACGTAACTGCAGACCAAAATAGTATTTTAGCTATTTTATTAATTTTTTCATCGCCAACACCCAAAAAGTCACCCAGTTTCTTGAAGATGAGAATGTCCGGGATACGGTAAATATATTTTTTTGCTTGTACATTCCATTTTAGTGGTTAAATTAATAGTCACAAGTTTTCTTCAGGCCTTCGGCCATAAGAGACTGTGTTAATCGGGCTCGAAAAGTGCAGACTTTGAATTGAATTATCTCCAGATTTTAGTGAAAGTGTAAAATCTTAAAATAATTTTTACCAAGATTTCATACACGCAGATGTAGCACAATACTAATTCTATATGCGTAATAACATCTGTTCCACTTTACATCGTACGACTCGATACAAACTATATTTTTTACTAAAAAAAAATAATCATAAGTTTATTGAGATTGTGAGAACTTGAATTTTTCTTGTCTTAGTTATTATGCACAATGTCTTAATTTGTTTATACAAATATGAAAAAAATAAAAAAAAATACAAACGGTCAGTTTCTCAGGTCTTATGCGGCATTTGAAGCTTATAAATACTTGTACCTGATGACGTTATCCAGATCGTATATTTTTTATTTAAAGCTTTGTATTATCTGATTTTAAGTTTTTTCCAGATAAACTTGTCATTCTTATTATGAACAAACTTAATTCAAAATCAAGAAAAAAATACGGACATAAGGTATTTTATTTGAGTGTACTTATTTTAATTGATAATTAGTCAACAGAGTAATACTTTACTAATAACGTTAGTAGAATAATTTACCTCATGTAATAAACTAACTTGTGTTTTATGTTTCTAATTAATCTTTTTACTTGCAACTACTGTAAATATATAATTAACATGATTTTATGACACAAAATCGTGGCGCCTTTTATTTTACAACTCTTCGATAACGTTTGTCCTTAATTTAACATGTACAAGTATTTCATCAATTATTTCTGGGTATGAAAACAACGCTATTTACAGATTTTATTTAAATCTTGCAAGTATTCTTAATAACCCAACGTATAGAAAGTAGACGAATTTACAAACGAATCGCACATATTGCAATCCAAATGCAAAGTCACTCTACTATTTTATNTAAATTTAGGATAACAGATTCCTAAACAATTTATAGCGTAGGATTCAGGATTAAATTGAAAAAAAAAATTTGTAATATAATTTCTAAATTTGGTACAAATCACATGGAAAATGAAACACATTTTTGTTGAAAAAAAGATCTTCCCAATAGTTAAAATATTTATTTCTTCTAGTTATGGTGTTGTTTTCATGAATAAATAATTTTATTTTGTAATGCTATGGTTTAAAGGTATGTGATCTTTAAACCATATTATATTTAGTAATTACTTTGAATTTAAAATTTTTATTATCTATTAACATAAAAGACATATTATGATGTTAAAACAGACGAAAGTTTATATAGTAGAAAAGTTTTATGCATCTGCTAATGGTGTCAAGAAATTGAATTCACAATCTGTAGCGTAAACGAATGCAATTTTTAAGCTGCCCACCTAAAGATATTTTAAGCGGAAAAACGTCGAAAACTTGTACATATAATTTAGTCACTCCACTTTCAAAACAACAGCAGTATCACGAAAGTTGATACTTATAAAAAACAATAAGGATATTATTCACAGATTTTTATTATAACATATTAAATAAGCAACTAATTAATCAACAGCAGTATAAAAATCTCATATACCTATAAAGATTTATGAATTTTCATCCTACTAATAAGGTTTTTTTTTGCTTAATTTTATTAAAACTATACTTATTGAATAAATTTACTTTTAAATTGTTGTAGAAATGTTAAACATTATTAATATTTATCTAATAATAAATATCTATCGAAAATTCTCTTACAAAATTAAGTTTATTTTCCAAACAATATAATTTTAATACATTTTCATACTCACATTCATTGTTTGTATCTTACAGTGAATATAAAGACAAAAAATGTTAAGAACAAGATTTTAATACATAAGATTTTTAAAGTAAAACTAAATGGTAATATATATACAATACATTGATTCTTAACACAATAATTGATAAAATGTTATATCTTTAAAAAGGAAATTTTAATTGGTCCTGTCTTCTTTAAATTCAAGCTAATAAATTATAAAGTTTTGTACACAAAATCCTGACGAATGTTCTAAAATATTTTGAAACAGAAATATCCTAATTTAAATAAATGTTGTATGGTACTTTACAATTTAATGTTAATGACTTAAATCTCATACTCTATTTATTTTGGACTTTATTTACTAAAGAAATTAATTGCATTAATTGTTCTACAGTCAGCAATATGACATCAAAGCTGATGAAAAAACAAGTTTAAGATTAAAAGTATACTCTTACCATTCGGATTTTAGGACCAATTATAGTACTGTAAAGTACTATCTACATGGCTTTAAGGAGAAACTGTTATATACATTTCTAACAAATTATACAAATTTATGATTGAAATTCAAAGTACCTGTACCGTTAAGGTGGCTCCTTACCATCATATAGCACATAATTTTTAATTATTGATACAAATTGTAATACAATAATAAATAGATGGTGTAGTGCGAGAAAAGGGTATTTTTATAAAATGTACTATTTGGCATTTGTGTGTAGTTCTAAATTTTACAATGCAGACACTTGGAAAGACAGGAATCTTTTTTATTTTTTATCCTATTGTTATTTTCAAAAGTTTATTGTACTCTTTGGACAAATCTAGTTATAAGTATATTATTCTTCTATAGTAATTGTAGGAATAAAAATAATTATACAATCTTTCATATTGATGAAAAATGAGGTTAACCTAACTGTTGCTATATAAACATACATGTATTTGAATAAAAAAAATTATTTTAAGTTAAGCCTCAGGTTAAATGGAATATGGTAACAGAATTTTATACGTTTACGTATACAAACTTTGTTATTCTTCTTTGAAAAATTTGAATTAAGAGGGCTTAGAACAAAAAATCGTGTAAAACTAAAGCATGCCACTGTAAAAAAAAAAAATGGTTTGAATTGTATCGCTCTGTGCGGTTGTGATTCAAATGTTTGCGTAAAAAAATGTGTCGTATGTGTAGAAGAAGATGATTGTTGATGAAGCGTTGTAACTTTTTGTCATTTGAATTCTTATTTTTTAAATAAAGAATTAAATAAATTACGTGATTTTGTTTCAAAAATTAAATTCAAACCTAATCCTGATCCTTGTACTTTTCAGCAATTCAATTTATTTTATCTGGCTAAAAAAAATCGGCACGGCACGGCGCTTAATACATTTTCAAGTTAAATTGGATTTTCGTAATTAAAAAACCATAACTGAATCTTTATTTCCACAATTACTATAGAAAAATAATGTACTTACCATTAAAATCAAATATGAGGGTCAGTAAATTCCGTGTGCTCCTCGTGAGTGGGAAAGAGACGGAGCATAAGAGCCGTGGCCAGCAGCGGTTGACCGTAACGATGCACACGCTTGATTTTAAATTAAAAATAAAGGGTTTGCAATAAAATAACATCCGGAAACGCCTTAGGATTTTGTCAAGAGATGTTAAAAGAATATTTAAGAACTTTGGCAACATCAAAGTTTTTAATTTTTATTGTTGTTTTTCATACTTGAAAGTGGCGATTTTCACTGTTTTTCAAACATTGTACAATAAATATCTCGAAAAGTATTGATTTTAGAGAAAATTTGCAAGATATCTTTTTAGTTTAGAATTGTCCAAAAAAGCTAAAAAAAGGGCAAAATAAACAATATTTTTAATTTGTTTAAAAAA
>NW_019379969.1:63401-79153 GCF_000648655.2 Copidosoma floridanum
TCGCATAAAAGAGTTTTTCAAATTTACTACACTTTGCAAATTTGTAAACATAGGCTATAGAAACAAGGGTAGATAATGTAAGTGGCAACCTCACTGATGTCAAAAAAGCGATTGTACTGCTAGTGTTTTCACAGAAAGTTTAAAATTAACAAAATGGAGAGATGCGATTTTAAACAAAACATGTACTACGGTAAAGTTTTTTAGAATATTTTTTCCGTATAGTAAAGTAGGTATTTGACTATACTTAAAGATATTTCAGTATAAACAATTTAAAAAATTTAAATTTTCTCTTCATAAAGGCACAAAATGTAAGATTTTAATCAGGGACAGGTTATGGTAATGATATTTTAACACTATATTCTTTTTTCAAGTTTATAATTCGCATTTGATTTGGGATTTTTCGTATACGAAGTGCAAAAAAATACGAGCCCTTTGAACAAATTTTCGTGTAGAAATATTATTTGAACAATTCAACTGTTTTTACACAGCAAACACATGAACAACCCACGTTTTTTTACACTAGACCACACCTCCATCCACGGTTATTATTTAGTGCACCATCTGTCAAACAGTAAGTCGAACACTATGTATAATATTTGGCCTTTGCTATACAGTTTGGGTTGGCACCTAAAGAAATTGAAGAAGAATATGGGTTGAAAGATTTAATGAAATACAATTAAAAATCATAATGGTGACATTTATTTTTATTAATTTTACTAAAGAATCTATTTGCATTTGTTTTCAAAATATTCAATAAAACACAAAAATACCTTGACGGAAAGAAAAATTTAAAATTCGAAAATCAAATATTGTTGCACGTACAGTGGCAGTAGGTCCTTTGAGAGTGCAGTTACACAACGACGGAGAACGTCATATGTTATAACAGAAAACCGTAGCACTTTTTTACCGAAAATCGAGAAGCGAACTTCAAAAAAGTAACGCTTTCATGAACGTAAGGACGCTACGAAGACTTGCTCTGTCAGAAAAAGGAGTAAAAACAACATTACGTTGCGTATGAACCATTTAATCATTAAATAAGATAATAAACAATTCAACAAGAAAGAATTGATATGTTTTTCCGTTCATTCGGAACAAATAATGTACAAAATATTGTTAGTTCACATAAAAATAGCAAAAAATAAAAAAAAAAATTTTTTAATTTGTGCTAAACGATGTTTTCACAAATTTTTTATTAAGGCAATTCTTATCTACGCACTAAACACTTTGCTTAGAAGTGTTGAAACTACCCTTTTTTTCTTTTCTTAATTGGAAGTTTTAATTTAATCATAGTTTTTATTTTTTTTAACAAAGACGTACACCTCACCTTCTTTAATATAATAACGTTTAGAATTAATCAACAAGATCAAAAGAAGAAGAATATGGGTTGAAAGATTTAATGAAATACAATTAAAAATCATAATGGTGACATTTATTTTTATTAATTTTACTAAAGAATCTATTTGCATTTNATCGCGTCGATCACAAGCAAAGTCATCGCCGTACGGTCAACAAAGGTAATATGATTGACCGCTACTTTAATACTTTACTTTTTCAGTGTATGTACAAATTTCTTATTTTTAATGATATAAATATATAATTTTGCGTAAACATTCTTATGATACACATAATCCTGTGCCGATATCATGTGATTGAGAGTTCGATTTCAATTCGATGTAACGTATGTACAAAAAAAATGTAACATTGATCAATTACTTTTATTGTTAACGGAAATTATTAAAAAAAGCTAGAAAATTTGGTAGCCACGTCCATTTCTTATTGTTTTTTCGCTATGCGCCTATGTCAGGTGGTGCCATCGAGTGAGAAAAATTGTCCCTCACTATGATCTCCAGAATGAATCGAGTCATATAGGAAATTTTCAAAATAACTTTATAAAAAGGTTATTAAGAGTGGATTGATCAAAAGAAACAGTGATTTAAGTGTATTTTATATCAGTGTACAGTAATAAACTTAGTTTAGTGTCGTCGTATGTACTACAAGATTCGCAACAATAAAAACAAGATCTGCGACTGCGATAACACAGTACATATGAGTGCATGTACATGCTTGCGCTTGTGTGGATCTAAATGAACACAAGTTCTGCTTAAATTTATCTATTTCTGACAACACACTGTTCAATAAAAGTAAGTACTATTGACAGGTTTGGTTAACTTTTACACATTTATATTACCTGTCCATAGATTACTTGTAACCTTCTATTGCCTACTGCGGTAGTCAATTTAGTAACGATCGATGCGATGTCATTAGACAAAAGCTTCCTTTTATTTTAGTAGTATGTTGGTAATGAAGTATGTTTTATTTTTAGCCGAATCCATCTACTATTATATATAGTTTACTACATATTTATACAGTCGGCTATCAAATAATTTAATATTAATGATTGCCATAATTTTCTGCGTTACTACGTAACAAATACAAATTGAAAAACCATAAGAGTTTTCATGTTATTCTACAGATTCAAATTTTTTTTATTGCGCGCGTTTCCTACATCAGTATGGACGGCAGTGTTTGTCGCTGCACTCACCGAACGTAACTGCAGACCAAAATAGTATTTTAGCTATTTTATTAATTTTTTCATCGCCAACACCCAAAAAGTCACCCAGTTTCTTGAAGATGAGAATGTCCGGGATACGGTAAATATATTTTTTTGCTTGTACATTCCATTTTAGTGGTTAAATTAATAGTCACAAGTTTTCTTCAGGCCTTCGGCCATAAGAGACTGTGTTAATCGGGCTCGAAAAGTGCAGACTTTGAATTGAATTATCTCCAGATTTTAGTGAAAGTGTAAAATCTTAAAATAATTTTTACCAAGATTTCATACACGCAGATGTAGCACAATACTAATTCTATATGAGTAATAACATCTGTTCCACTTTACATCGTACGACTCGATACAAACTATATTTTTTACTAAAAAAAAATAATCATAAGTTTATTGAGATTGTGAGAACTTGAATTTTTCTTGTCTTAGTTATTATGAACAACGTCTTAATTTGTTTATACAAATATGAAAAAAATAAAAAAAAATACAAACGGTTAGTTTCTCAGGTCTTATGCGGTATTTGAAACTTATAAATACTTGTACCTGATGACGTTGTCCAGATCGTATACTTTTTATTTTAAGTTTTGTATTATCTTATTTAAGGTTTTTTCAAAATAAATTTGACATTTTTATTATGAACAAACTTAATTTAAAATCAAGCAAAAAATACAGACATAAGGTATTTTATTTGAGTGTACTTATTTTAATTGATAATTAGTCGACTGAGAAATACTTTACTAACAATGTTGGTAGAATAATTTACTTTATGTAATAAACTAACTTGTGTTTTATGTTTCTAATTAATTTTTTTATTTGCAATTACTGTAAATAAATAATTAACATGATTTCATGGTACAAAATCGTGGCTCCTTTTTTTTACATTTCTCCGACAACGTTTGTCCTTAACCACCTTTACGTACACTTTTTATATCACCAAATATGTGTCGCCGTACGAATACCTACAAATTAGCAAACACCTCATAAACGTTATTCTTAAAAAAATGCGAAAAAGCACCTGAGCTACAAGCTTTTTTTATGATGTTTTGTGCAAGCTTCCAGCCAGTCATTTTCTCTACCTTGCTTTTTTTTTATTTCGTTACAGTTTTTTTTTCCTACAGTAAGTCGAGGTTTCCTAGTGGTATAAAAATATTTGCTATTAACATTAACGGCCTCGAATCAATTTTTCAGACTCGAGTAAGTTTTTAATTGAACTTCTCCTCTCTTTTTATCATTTGATCTTGTTTTCAGTTAATGAAAAGTTTTTTTCATGAGCAAATGAAATATATGGATTCAAAGTCTATGGATGGCGTCAAAGTAATTTGTTTGCCAAACCTTAAAAGTATTACAATTTTTCGATGTAAAACTTAAAAAATATTATGGATGAGTTAGACGTAGATTTCAAATAACTCTCGCAAAACACAATTTCTTTACGGATTAAGTTTTTCTGTTTGCTTTAAAAACGTCATTATTTAAATAAACGTTAAAAAAAGTTTTATTAATTGCAGAAAAAAACAACATTAACATTCTTACGTCTTATTATTTATCTATTATTTGTAAGTGATACAGAGGTCACGTGAAAATGTAAAATATGCATTTGAAAGGCGCTTGTAACATATGCATATACAAGCAATACCGCAAGAAAATATGCGTAAAATTGATCTAAAAAAATAAAAATAAATTTTTTACGAAAAGTATGTCGGTCACTGGATACACATGGCAGTACNAATATGGCAGTACTAGTCGTTCTATTGTTATTGATTAATTATACATTTTAATAATTTTTCACGTTGACTTAATAGAAACTTGTAATTTCAGTATATAAAATCAATAAAGTACTAGAGGTTACTAAAACAGTCTAATTTTCTATTTTACAACTGATTCTTTTCTTTTTTCAATGACTAAGATATAGATGCAAATAAAGAATTTGAAAAAAATAAAATTGGGATTTTCTTTGGCGTTCTCTTTATATTATTTTGTAGACAAGATCCAAAGAAAGAAATACCTCCACATTCATAAAACTTCTTATTTCCATGTTCTTAATCTTTAATGTTTTATCTTAAGCTACATAAAATCGAATACAAACGTTAATACTGTAATTAAAAAAGAAATTATGTTTTTTTTTCATCATGTCATGCGTCAATGCTACGCACGCCCTGCATGACCTTACAATATTTTTCTGAGTTTCAGACATATTAAGTTTAGGATAAGCGATTCAATTGTAAGTTCTTTTTATTCTTCTTTTAAATGAAAAAGAAGTTGTATTTTGGTGAAAAGAGNGAAATGACAAATTGTAAGAAATCAAATAAGAACAACAAATTGGGATACATGTTACTAATACTATTCAAAATCAATATGATTATTCAATTTTTATTTGGATATCTATGTAGATAAAAAACAAGTAGTATGCGATAACTTATGAGACAATTGATAATTTTTATGAGCTATTGGTAATAAATGTTGAATGTTAATCCAGATTTTTTAAGACACTTCACATTATTACGAAATTTGTTTCTTATTTCCAGGAAATCAAATAATTGATTTATATTTTTTTATTGATTCTCTTTTTGAGTTTCGTTTTTAACATTAATAAGTGAATTACCATTTTCTTCCATGTTCCTAGGACTTTCTCTATTAACTGCTTTATTGTTCTTCCGAGAAGCGTATAAAGTGAAGACTTTATCTAAACTAAGCAATGCTTCGGCCTTTTCTAAATCGTACAACTCAGAGACATTTTAAAACCCCGTATTCAAGCTTGAAGAACCATTCGCACCATTCTGCTGTTCTTTCTGTTCTGCCTTAACTATAATTTCTCGACCAATAACCTACAAAAATAATAAATTTCAATTAATAAAAAGCAATATTTCAGGGTAAAAAAATCTTAATAATTATTTATTGAGCAAGTTATTAGATTTACCAGACTAAATTCATTACTAAACTTGGACAAACTTATTTACTTTCCCTGGGCTAACTTTAGCCACTTAAATGGAAATAAAATCAGTACTCACCTTAACAGTAATTTCACTTAAGGTAAATTGCGTGCAATCCAGCTACTTTACAAAGTCGTTCTTAAAAAAAAGGCGTAGCACTATATTTTGAACAATTCAACTAAATAAAAAAATTAGTTGCACTTATTAAAATCATACCTTTTTATCCCAATCGCCTGTAGTACTAGAATCATTAACCTTGAAAAACTTAGGTTGACCAAATGTATCGCTGGCAATCATGGATGGACTGCTTTCGTCTTCAGGTAACTTATAGTAGGGACACTTATATCTATCAGTTCTCGTTCCATCTCTTTTTTGCTGTTAAGTGAGCTCCGAGGTAATATCCATTATTTTTTAATTTACTTACGTAGCTTTAGCAGTTTAAATCAAATTTTTATCGGTGCCTCAACACTTCAAGAAAATCTGAAAGCCAACTGACGTGGCTTGCGCCGATCTAATACGTTCGTAAGTGTCGTTACGTGCATTGCGCGTGATGTCACTGTTGGCGAGTTTTCGACTCTTTGCTTTTTGCTGGAAGAAAGATTGCACTTCAGGACGTATTATTAACTTCTGCTCATGTGCAGTTTACAGAATTGGAATTCTGCATTAATGTTCCTTCATAATTAGTAAATATCTAGTTACTAATCAGGTAGACAGTCAGCTGACCATTTCCTAGAAATTAGAAAATTCAGTTACCTGCACCAAGAGCAGCAGTAATGACCCTTTTTCTATCTCTTTCTCTTAACGTCTCTGAGTCAGGAAGATAAAAAAACGTCAAGGCTGGCTTTTCCTTTCCATGATTATCTACACCAATATAAAATCAAGCAATAATTTGGAAAATCATGCATGTGGAAAATAAGATAGAATAAATCAGATCACTTCGTGATAAGTCGATTATCTTGGTCCACTAAATTGACTGTGTCAAACACAATTGATGTGTATTGAGATATCGCTTATAGTACGTTTCATGGTTTTGCTTGTGCTTACTCTGATATTTATTAAACGTTCTTACTTTTTTAATTCCATTTTAGTGTATGTATCTTACTCTTACTTATTTGTAGTGTTTTTACTTCTTTGTGTTTATTTCAAGCAACTACTACAACTTTTTTTACATACAGATTTTCAGATAAGATAATCGTGTTTACTTAGCAGAATTAAGTTGGAGGTTTTTTTTTAAGAATGCGCATAAGCTATAATCAAAACTCTATGGCTACTATTTTTAGGAACTCATCTATAATAAAATATTTTATATTTACATGTATTTATACATAAGTAAAGATTAAGACAAACTCTGGATATGGCAGTACTAGTCGTTGTATTGTTATTGATTAATTATACATTTTAATTATTTTTCACGTTGACTTAATAGAAACTTTTAATTTCAGTATATAAAATCAATAAAGTAATTGAGGTTACTGAAACAGTCTAACTTTCTATTTTACAACTGATTCTTTTCTTTTTTCAATGACTAAAATATTTATGCAAATAAAGAATGTGAAGAAAAAAAAATTGGTATTCTCATTGGCGTTCTCTTTATATTATTTTGTAGACAAGATCAAAAGAAAGAGATACCTTCACATTTATCAAACTTTTTATTTCCGTGTCCTTAATCTTTAATGTTTTATCTTGAGCTACGTAAAATAGAATACAAACGTTAATACTGTAATTGAAAGAGAAATTAAATTATTTTATTTATCATGTCATGCGTCAATGCTACGCACACCCTGCATGACCTTACAATATTTTTCTGAGTTTCAGAAATAATAAGTTTAGGATAAGCGATTCAATTATAAGTTCTTTTTATTTTACTTTTAAATAAAATAGAAGTTGTATTTTGGTGTAAAGAGGTGCTTTTTCGATATTTTAAGCGTGATATTTATCCAGCGGTTTTTTCAATGCAGATATATTCTGTCAGTGTTTTAACGGGGTTAAAGGGGTAAAAGTGGAGGGAAGCTTTTCTCTTTTTTTGCGGCTGGACATCAGGAGACGTTCGAATATAAGCGTTTTTACTTTCATTGTTCTGCTTGACTTTTTGTTATGATAGTAACAAATTGTATGTTTTATTCGCAACGAAGAAGAGAGAGAGAGAACATCATTCTTAAGAAAGACTTTTTGTAAACAGCAGCATAGCACCATGATTTTTTAATTAAATAAAAATTTATTCTTACAAAACAGTGTCTGTTTCTTTTCTGTGCGTAGTAGCTTGTCAAGTACATTTTGATTCTACCACGCAGCTGTGTTTATAAAATGATCACATTTATTTGTTTGTAGATGCATAATTTTTTTTTGCTTTCAATTGTTCATGTCTTTTTTTTATTTAATCTCTATCTAAGTGGTTTTTCAAATCAATTAGTATCTTCTCAGTGCTTTAAGTCCAATTAAGGCGAATGGTGTCGATTAAAAGTACACGTTCAGGTTTTTGTGGAAAATTATGATGAATCTTGGCACTATTATACTTGTGTATTTACCATTGATGAAGCGAAGTAGCCAAATTTGATCCAAGCTGAAAATGAAACCTTAACTCTTAACGGCTGGGACCCAAATCGGTACGTTTTTTTAATTTATTTGGGACCAAATTTGATAGCAGCCTTATAAGATGGTATTCTAATAAGCACACATCGTGTGCAAGTTCTAAGCTTCTTCTGTACTAAGCACTTTTCTTAGGAGTGTTGAAACTACTCTTTTTTTCTTTTCTTAATTTTAACTTTTAATTTTAAAGCTTCAATCTGTCTTAATAAAGATGTACACCTCACCTTCTATAATAAAATTTCGTCTAGTAATAATCAACAAAATGGAAAAAAATATAGTAATTGTACACTTAGTTTTTTAGAGCACTGTTATAATCAAAAGTCATTGTGTAGATTTGCCAAGATAAAACGATAAAGAATCAATGAAAGGATTTAAAATTATTTTTTTTACCTCGTGCTCTATGTTTTGTTAAAATTTTAGACTAAGACACATTGCAGTATTAAAAAAAATTAAAGCCATTGTCCTGGTTTTTAATCATAATCTTTTATAGAAATGACAAATTGTAAGAAATCAAATAAGAACAACAAATTGGGATACATGTTACTAATACTATTCAAAATCAATATGATTATTCAATTTTTATTGACATTCAAAAAAATTTTTTGTGTTTTTCAGTAAGAATAGAGTCATTAAAAAATTAAAAAAGTTTTTTCAAATTGTAAAATTGTTCAAAAAGTTATTAAACATGTAAACTTTTATTTGAAGCATATTATTAAATTAAATAATTGCAATTAATAAATGTTATTTACGAACTTTAGGAATAAAAAGTTTATAATATATCTGAGAAAATTAAACTATTGTAATGCGCCTCTTCCAAAAATACTAACAATCAATTGAGGCCCAACTCATGCGATGGTTACGTTTATTTTGTTTTTTTCTCTGGATATTTTAATGGCGTAGAAGACATTGAAGATTATAATTGATTTTCTAACTATTAAGTGTTATTGTTTTTATTTTATAAACTCAAACCACGCCAGTATATAAAAATATGATTATATAATAATTTTTATTTGTTTGTTATTTCACAATCATCGATTAGAAGTGAAAGTAAATTATTTACTTGAAGATTAATTCAACAAATTTTCAACTGCTTTTCCGAATTTTACAGATTCATTTTTTTTTTTTAAATGATTTATTAAAGATTGGATATCTACTTTTTAATGACATATCGTAAACAGACTTTTTAGTGAAGCTTATAATTACGTGAAAATTAAAAAAAAAATTTACATAAGGAAAATAATCCTTAATATATTTACTGCATGACTCCAACATAGAGAAAGTTTATGAATTGTTACTTTTATATTCATAGAAATTATCAAAACGTACGTAAAAATTTACACAAATGCAACCAGTATTTCAAAATACATTATTGTTCAAATTCTACTTCAACGTGGAGTAAAATTCAAAAATTTTTTAAATTAAATATTAGTTTTCTGCGTGTTCAAAGGAATTAATAGTACTTAAAAAGTAGTGAGCGAAAAAAACTTGGATATAAACTTTTTTATATTATAGTGCTATACTTCTATAAAGAGTGATATACTCTGAATACTTAGTATTTGGGATAGGAAGAAAGGCACCCTATTACTAGCAGGAGGTAGGGGAGAATTAGGCAATTTTACTGCGAGAAGGTCACTTACCACTTTTACAATAAGCATTACATAATCAAAAAATCTGATATTAAAAGAAACAGAGGAACTTGCTAAAAATGTTCGCACCCATCAAGAATTGAGCCAAGGGCTTCCGCGTGCCCACCCACAACATTGGTAGTCAAGCCACCTCACGCTCCGTAGATATCAATAGCTAAAAATAACGAAATTAATATGAAATAAGTGTACTGATGTGCACAAATGCAGTTGACAGTGGAAAATGGTCTTTTTGTTTTCATTTTATTTCTATCAAATGGTTCTCCATTTTTCTAATTAAAAGAAAGAAAAAAAAAAGTTACTATACATCATATTCACATATAGACAAAAAATACAAAACTTATGTTTCCACTCGTCTTTTCATTTGCCCCGCGATCAACGAATGCAGATGAGAATACCTATGTTTCAACAGAACTCATCTGTTTTTCACTTATTGTCGCATCACTTATAGATTTAATCTAAAGAAAGTAATTGGTTGTCCTCTACTACGTATGTATACTGCATACGAGGTGCACGACTGTCCATTTCGTCTTTCTTTACCCTCTAATTTACAGCTCAGCTTATACTATTCGGGTTTAATACATAATTACCGACTCAAGCACATCTCTATTGTGGACTACCAAACACGTGTGCGTTTTGCGCATTTTGGGAAAAGCAGCATGACAGCTAATTTTTGAGCGTATGAACTTTTCCATACCCTCTTGTTGCATCAGATAATTTTTTTTTTTTTTTTTTTGTCAGCGTTTACATATGTTACTTTTTAATGCTTGAAAAAAAATATTTGATAATTATTAGCTGCCATCGAAAACACAATGCAAAAGTGAGGGTTACTCGCGTAGTGACTGTCCTGACCGATGATCAGGGGACTTCCCTCCTGTGCAGCTGCTTGCAAGTGGCTGACGAGGAATCTAGTATCGTGCGTTCAAAATGTATGATTATCGCTACTAATAAAATTATTGCGTTAAAGTTGTGACTCCGTAAAGTTGGAATATTCTATACATATGGCATACCCTTGGTAGAAAAAACAGTGTTCAGCACACAAGTTCCATACATTCGGTGCTACCTTACGATCCCTTGGGCCCCAGAGTAGTCTCCGGGACAATGGCTGGTTCGTGACAGAAACCACATATTTAAAAAACAATTTTTATCCTACAGACCTAAAATCATTACAGAGACTCAAAGTGTGATCCCAAAGATCAAAAGCATCAGTGTTACTTTGCGCCAATAGTGAGAGACAGTTTTTTCAAATAAATCCGAGGGTAATCTAGGTTTTTTTTACATTTCATGTTACAATAGCCGTTTAAAGAAAACAACTTTTCTTTTAACTCAAACTTGTTATTATTTGATTAGGCTACAATTTTTGCGATATTTTGAAAAAGTTTGGTAGAGGAAAATTAATCTTGAACATGTGTAGTGCAGTAATACATAGAAAAGATGCTTATTTTTTTACTACTTTTTTCAACACGTTTGTTTTACTTCATCATTTATTTTATTCATACTGTTACTAATAATAAAAAACAAAGTTGTTGATTTCGATAAAATGCACTTTTCCAACCATTTAACTGAAGCCATGGATTCAGCCGTACTAGGACGTAAAGTAGATGTCAAGAAAAAAACAAATCGTTTTTTGTATAGACCCAAAAAAAGAAAAAAATATTTGTAAAAAAGATTAAATTGTGTACGTGCAGTCAAGTTGTATACTAAATAAATTCAAAAAATTTTTGGAGACACTGAATTTTCATAGTATTTTCCTTATACTGAAAAAAAGACAAGTTATTTGAATGTAATCAAAAATTTGATATATTGCAGTCTGTTTCTCAAATTTACAGTTATCATTAGTACTTAAAAATTGTAAATAATAAAATCATGGATATAAATAAGTAAAAATAACGAAAATAGCATAAGAAGACAAAATATGTTTACTGATTAGCAAAAATGTAGTTGATAGTAAGAAATCGTTTTTTCCGACCTCGGGCGTTTTTAAGGGTCGGTTGTCCCCTTGGTAGAAAAAATAGGATACGCCACATAAATGCTAACGCTCCGTGGCTACCTTACGTCACTCCGGCTTCGCTTCACAGGTTCCTCGGGTCACAGTTTAGCCCTAGAGACGACAGCACTTATTCGGCGAAAACTACAATTTTTTTTTTTTTTTTTTTTCATAAAACTTTATTTCTATCAAATAATTATTCATTTTTATTAGACAAAAAAAAATAAATAAATAAACATTATTTTTCTCATTTTTGTCTCATCAACACATGAAGCAATAAGACAAAAAAAATTCTTTTTTCACCCATCCTTTTTTCTTTACTACGATCATCGCATATTTATAGATATGAGAATACCCACGTTTTTTATGTAACCTGAACGCAACAGTCCGTTTTTTATTTAAGAGTCGTTATTGGTATTCAAAATTTGTAAATAAGAAAATGATAGATATAAAAAAATAAAAACTAAATAATAACGCAAATTGTATGACAAAAGTATCCTGATAAGCAAAAATGTAATTGATAGTAAAAAAAAGGTTTTTTCTATTACATTTTATTTCCATCAAATAGTTCTACATTCTTATAAAAAAGACGTTAGTTTTGTCCATGTCAACATAAAGAACAGAGAGACAAGAAATGGTTATACTTCCACCCGTCTATTTTTTTCTCTACGATCAACGAATGTAAATATAAGAATACTCACGTTTTTAATGAAACTCATCTGTTCATCTGTTTTCCACAAATTGTCACCTCACTTATAGATTTTATCTATTGGGAGATAATAGATGTCAACTACACTTGTATTCCATACACTACTCCACTACGTATATATACTGTATACGACGTGCATGACTGTCCAATTTATCTTTCTTTTCCCCTTAATTTAAAGCTTAGCTCACACTATTCGTATAAAATAAATAATTACTGACACAAACATATCTCTATAAGTGGTTCTTTCTGGTCATCAATCAAACGCATGTGCATTTTGCGTATTTTAGGAAAAGCAGCATGTTACAGCTAATTTTTGGTGCGTCAGGAGTTTTTTATACCCTCTCGGTGAAACAATTAAATTTTTTTTTTTTAACGGCTGGGAAAGTACTTATTCTAAACACAACAAGTTATCAAATATTAAGATGCTTTTATTCACTACTATTCTAATGTGAATGTGAATCTGCACTGTTATCTTATAAATCAGAAAAAAAATTACGTCGTTCAAAATTCATCGTATTTTTTAGCTATTTTTAAAAAATAAAGTATTTCATCACTTTTTCTAAGAATCTACCATTTTTCGGGTATAATACAAAAAATCTCACACATATACGTCAATTTCCTACCATCTAGAACATTCTTCATTAATCCTCCCTCGGTAAGTAATATGCTATTACAATTTATCTTGGACGTTTTTGAGAAGCTGGTGTGCCCTCGGTAGAAGAAATAGGAGTCGCTACATAAGTACAATGGCTCCGTGACTACTTTACGCCTCTCGGGTCTTGCTTCGCAGGTTTCTGAGTCCACTAAACAGCTCCAGAGATGATCTTATTCGACGAAAACTACCATAAACACCATTTACTTTATAACCCTATGTTTATTTATGCATAATACACATTTTCTATGAATCGAAACTATAGTTTACTTAATTTCATGTAAACGATACGTTTGTTTACTCTTTATTACATATTTTACAGTAAGATTGTTGTACCAAATTGTTAAATAACTGACAATGTGGTGTAATACTAATCCGGTATTTAATGGTAACTCACCATTTAAATGCTCTATTTTTATAAGCCCCATTACCGATTGAGGATAAATCAATGGGATATCATCATTTGTTTTCTTCAATACCATAAGTATTTCGGTAAAAAAACTCCATGATCGAAAATACACAGTTTTTCGAAATTGCATTTGTAAATTATGTACCAATTTTTGCGATTTGTAAGAATCAGCAAAAAATACATAGAGTCACTTTTTACATCATACATACGAGCCCCAGCGTAAGGACTACAGGTAAGGGTTCGTCTCCACACCCCTTGTTTAGCACATCCGCAAATTTTAGTGCATACGTCTCAGAACCAAATTTCAATACATGATGGACTTGGAGACTTGTAATATTTTTATTGTCTCAAAGAAAAAAAGGATTATAGATATTCACTTAAAATCTTCTTCCTCGTATCGCACCAACATGATCCCTCTGTGCTTCTCTGATCATAAGGAACGAGTGTGTATGCAGAGAAGAAAATACTTATGGAAGTTATAAGATATCGTCCCCAGCACATAATATATATTTATATATATAAGCGCGCGGTGGCTCGGTCGGCTAGGTCGTGGATTGGCACGCGGGAGACCGTGGTTCGATTCCCGGCTATAGTGCGACTATTTCGGGCAAGTACCTCTGTGATTCTCACGTTTGCTTTTTCACCACGCAATGCTCCTCGAGGAGGGTTTAGGCGACCTCCTCACAGCATAAATTGCCTAACTCCCCCTACCCACCTCCCAGGAATGGGAGGCCTCCCACCCTCTCATCATTTTCTTTTCCAAAGTGCTAAATGCCCATAGTAGTGCCCGTAATAAAGGAGCCGGACGTAGAGCACTCTAATATAAAAAAAAAAAATATATATATATATACATATATAGGAGCATCGCATCTCACGATAATAATCATAGACAGTATACTTTTAGCGCGCATTCATATCAAACCCCTACCTATACTTGTGTACGAACACTTGCACACGTTAAAATAGAGAGCCTCGCTGCTTTGCGCTTGTTGGGGGCCCTTAAAGTATAAGGTGCTTAACGGCTGCAGAGATATGTAGAGAGATTGCTAAGTAAAGACATAACTACGAGGTGAGACGAATCTTTCGAGCTTCGCACAGATGCGTAAGTGCCCCTTCTCTCATCCCTTTGAGATCGGGCCTCCGAAATTCTTCGTTATTTTCCTACTTTCCTCTTCTCTTATGACTTTTTGTCTTCTAGGGGAGTGGTCCTACGGACCTGTCTTATGCGGGAAGGTAAGTTTTTAGTCGGTAAGCACACCGGGTGAATTCGACACTGCCGCCGAAATACACGGGCTGTCTATGGAGATTTTTCCCTCCTCGCTCTTTAAAAAAAAAAAAAAAAAAAAAAAAAAAAAAAAAAAAAANAAAAAAAAAAAAAAAAAAAAAAAAAAAAAAAAAAAAAAAAAAAAAAAAAGGTGAGATTCCTAGCGTCAAACCCATCACGCTCCTTGCGTTCATCGCTCAGATATACTCGAGGCTTTCAGTGCTACAACTTCGTGCTTTCAACGAAAGAGAAGCTGCATGCGCTGCATGCCAGCTAACCTCCATGCGTTCAACGTGTGAATTCCCTCTCCGTGTAGACAAAATATGTACTACGGGAAAGTTTTTTAGAATATTTTTTTCCGTATAGTTAAGAAGGTATTTTACTTAACTTCTAGTTAATTTGGTATAACAAATTGAAGGATTCCTTTTTACCAAAAATTGAGTAGCAAATTAAAATAAAATAACGCTTTCATGAACGTAAGGACGCTACGAAGACTCGCACTGTCAGGGAAAGGAGCAAAAAACAACATTACGTTACAAATGTACTAATAAATCAATGAATAAAATAATTTACAATTAAACAAAAAATGATTTTGTATTGTGTTCTGCTCATTCGAAACAAAAAATGAGCAAAATATTTTTAGTTTACATCAAAATAGCAAAAAATTAAATAAAATTTTTTAATTCTCGCTAAACGATCGTTATTCTTTACAAATTATGAAAAACTATTACTTTTAATTATTGTTTAGTTAATAGCTTTTATCTAATGACATTCAGAAATCAATTTATAATACAGATTTTTTATTTACTATTATTACTAAAAATTTGTTAGGTATCATGTGTAGCATCCGAAGTTAAAAAATAACTTTTAATCTTTTATAAGAGCAGATACAAGCTTGTAACAAAAAAATCGTTAAATTCTCTCAATCCTTTTTTCAGAGTATGTTCCTAAAAACGACAATAGTTTTACAAATGAATGACTAAATCTCATTTTTATACATTTTACTTCAACCAAA